>NPHW01003307.1:0-21683 GCA_002240705.1 Elaphomyces granulatus
TTCTTCAGAGAGACTGCTGCCTTCAAGACCCCATGTTTTTTATCTGTACAAATGATGTACATCTTATGGATGCTCCTGGTAGTATGTAAACGATCTGTCAGTAGGCAAATATATAAATCGAAATCGAAATCAACGAATAACTTCTCGCGACTCACCAGGATTCAAAGGCGGGCTTGGCCAAGTAGTCTGTAAGGAATTCAACAAGTTGACAGCCGAAAAATGTAGGATGTTTGTAACGGTCCAGGGAAAATCCATCTGAAACCAGGACGCCGTTGCCGTTGGTGCATCTCCATTTTCCTGAAGTGTTCGCCTCTACGATTAAGAGTTTGAAATTGGTAATAGCTCGAGTGCGTGATTTCTTATTCGCTGGTTCAACGGCGGTAATAGTAGAAGTCCAATCGGTATCTTCGCCTGTAGAAGTCATATTTGGATTATTGATGTGTTGTTTTCTTTCAAAGTGTAGTTATCGTGTGATGTTGTAATGTAATATGATCCAGGTAAAACCAGCAATTTGGATGTTTTTATGAGTCACAAGTTCTGACGATTTAGAGTATCATCTACAACATACATATGTAGGTTTTCGTCATGGACATGTGTTTCAATTCAGGGAAACACTGTGTACTCCCCCAGATTATCATTTCACTCAATATAGACATGATAATACAGGTCAATCATCACCTCGTTTAAGTCTGTGTTTTACGTATGAATATGATATGAGAAGACATTTGGCGATAAAATGGGCTAGTAGATCTATAACTAGTGTACGTGTACGGAGAGCTCGATCTTTTCATCGCTGCAGCAGTACGACAAAGGTTCCTGGACTTCGGATGATGGCGATGACGACAACGACAATGATGATACGACGAGAGCCATTTACACTCGTTCCTTTTTTAGAAAAGAGAAAAGAAATTTCATCAGGAAGTAATACCTGTCACTTTACCTAGGTGGCGATAAGAATGTAATTCTTGGATTTAGACCTGGTATTTATTGAGCCTGAAGGCATAATATTCTGTAGCCAACGAAGGATTTTATAAGTTAAGTGGACCTGAGACAACTGAGCTCATCATTCCAACACTACCTATAATTGATATGTCCCATCGTAGTCCAGTCCTCGATCCAACCCGAAACAATACTCCGCAAACCAAAAAAAAAAAGAAAAGACCCGTCCTCTTATGGCATCTTCTTCAATATCACCCCTGCCGACGTCTCCCCATCGTTAAGGTAGTACATCCCGTGGATACTCCTGGCAAAGTCCAAGCAGATTCGTTAATTAGTACTGTACTAACTGTACATATACGTAAAGAAAGAAAAGGAAAAGGGAAAACTACTTACCATGATTCAAAACACGGCTGCTCCATGTACGTCGTAAGAAACTTGGTGATTTTGATGTCGAAATAATCCTCGAACGAGCGCGAACTCAAGAAAGTTTCGCTCGAGACCAAGACGCCGTTGTTGTTGATGCATCTCCATTCTTGGACGACTCCCAGTTTGATGCTCTCCGCATCTAGAAGTAAGAGTTTGAAGCTGTCAGCAGTGTCAGTTGATCCTCGGCCTTTCATCGTGCCTTGGGCCCAGGTATCATCTCCTTGGGGTTCGATGGTGGAAGAAGAAGTTGACCACGAGGAAGTCATGGCGTTTGATTTGATTTGATTTGATTTGATTTTGGTTTTTGTTTTGGCTTGATATCGGTGGATGAGAGAGTAGGAGAGTAGTAGAACTTGGGAATGAAGCATTTTTATAACCACGAGTGGCACCTGCAAGTTCTGGATGACGATGATGATTCATCGAATCATGGTTGGGAGTCGTGACATCAATTAGCATCATCCATGTGATATGGCATTGTATAATAATAATATTCCCGGGTCAACTTGTTAGAAGTTACGCGCGACTCTACAGTACGTACAGTAAAGGTGACAGTGATTTGATTTGTTGTTTTCAAAATGACCTCAGCTTTCTTAAGGGCTCTATATATGGTAGGCGGCAAAACGTTTGGGTGATAATAGGCAGCAGTGTAGATATATCTTCTCCTTACTCAGGCATCTTCTCTCAATTCCCGTATGTTGTCCTCCGGAAGGATAAAGAGTTTAGGACCATCTGTTTCATAACAAAGCATGTTAGCTCAGTGGAAGAGCGACGGGTTCATAACCCGTAAGTGCCTCGATCGAAACGAGGACATGTATGATATTTTTGTCACATGGCTATATTGCCCTTCGGAAGGATAAAACCCTTTTAGGATCCTCTATTTCATATCAAAGCATGTTAGCTCAGTGGAAGAGCGACGGGTTTGTAACCTGTAAGTGCCTCGATCGAAACGAGGACATGTATGATATTTTTGTCCTCCGGAAGGATAAAGAGGGTCCTCTGTTTTATTCATGTCAGCTCAGTGGAAGAGCGATATAGTTATAACCGTAAGTGCCTCGATCGAAACGAGGACATGTTTTTTTGGTCACATATGATCATTGATATCTATCAGCCTTGTTCTCTTTTACGATCCCGCTCTGACATCTCTAAAAATCCCTAATGACTTCATCGGGGCCTATTACCTAACAATATCTATTCCCATGACGCTGGTTCAGGCATCGAGCCTATTCTCACTCCTATGATATCATAGAATCTTCTTTTCCCCAAACGTTACTATACCTCCAAGAGAGAATGAATGACAAAGCAAGTGAGCATTGCCTAGTGCCTACATATATAGAAATAAATACAGGTAACAGTTGCAACAATCGAATATGTACATCGTACATAATGACAGTATGTAGGTATGTTCCACAAAGCAATTAATTAAACCAACCGGTACTCGTAGCACCTACCATGTAGTTACCTACCTATGTAGAATATATAATAATATATGTAATATATTGATATCTAGATAGATAATGGATCTTAGCAGGTATGTAATAATTCAAATTGGTACTATGTAGTTATAGTTTTCAACTGAGGAAAAGATTGCTGAGAGAAGGATCAGTATAATACAACTATCTGCAGTAGTTCCTAGATGCACTTAACCCTAATATATAACAACAACCCATGGCCATGGCCCATTATTATTGGCTGCACTGCAGACAGACAGACAGACAGACAGACAGACAGACAGACAGTTCAAGGACTTTAACTCGAATGGGGTTGGTTTTTTCTTTCCTTGAAACATTAGTGCCTAATAATAAGAAATAACTAATGAATGATCTGGAATGCTGGTGGTGGAACTGGGTTCGTTTGACGGTCCATGATGGACTCAATGGTACATATATATTACTGAAACGCGTGCTTGAAATAATCAACTGATGCTGCTGGAAACTCATGGATCTTTGCAACGGTGGTGGTCTGCTCTCATCATTAGTCCGGTCTATCATTTCTTCCATGGCTATCTCTGAACTGGTTCTACATACCTATGGTTTCAGGAATCAGCTTTCATGTATCCATCCAGTACTACCTCACTTTACCAGTAAAGTGCAGTCTTTTGCTAGACAACACATTGCGGAAAAGGATAAGATATAAAGACAAGAAATATATCTGACTTGCAAGCCTGAAGTGAGATATGAAGACGGATTTTGCAAATGAATAACAGGGAAATCCGCTGCTGAATAACTGGGGTTTTCGAACCGAATGATTATTGATGTGCTACGTTGCTCCTATCCCCGTTAGAATATATATGTACTTGTAAGCCAGAAGAGAAAACCATGACCACGCAGAGAAGTATCTAATTAGAAAGAGTTATCCTAGGCGTGCTCGTGCATATAATCTGTCCTTTTCTACTACACTGCAAATGCCGCAGCTCACATACAGCCAGATTAATAAAAGATAAAAATATTCAAAGAAAAGAGAAAAAAAGCGATTGCTCGACATCCCTTTTTTTTTCCCGGAAACCGTGGACAGCCGCCGCAGAAGGCGCCGGGACCCCACAGCTACCATTCCTCTAACAGTCTATGTATAAAATGCCATCACCCGTTAGAAAAAAAAAGTCACAACGCCGTAGAAGGGAAGCAGGGCTCAGAGCCGGAATTAGTGCTCCAAAATCCTCAAACTGCCCTGAACGACACAGTTCTCCAACACCGATCCCGTAGGGATCTCAATTGTGCTGCTCTCGGTCGCAACAATGATGACAATTCCCTTGAGCGTCACACCGCGACCCAAAGTGACAGCCCCCGTGATGGTCAAGTGATCCAGCTCGACGATGCGGGGGATGCTAGGGATCCGCCTCTGGAAGTCGGAGACTTTCTTGAAGTCCGAACCAAGCTTGATGATGGGGGCACCACCGAAGCGGTTGGGGTCGATGATCAGCTGGCCGTGTTGCAGGCTGTAGAGGTCTGACTTGACCAGCATGAGATCGGAGCAGGTCTTGACCGGTAGGAAACGACGACGGGGCACGTTGACACCGTGAGCATTGCGGAAGTGACGGATGGCCGCACCGACGGCGGTCTCGAGCTGGATGATGGAGATATCGGCTTCGCCCTTCTTGTCGGCTGGGATGGACTTCTCGTTGGGGATGATTTCCATTTCGAGTTCATTCTCCTCGACGACCCGTTTAATGGCGCGGAGGTTCATCCAGATGTTGTTGGTGTTGAAATACTTGAACTTCTTGATGGCCTTGAATTCATTCACGTGCTCCTTGGGAACCTGGGCGATTTCAAGCAAGCGGACGCGGCCATCATAGTCAATGATGGTACCACCCTTGACGTCAGCCTTGGTCTTGTCCGTCAGTTCCATGATGTATTCGGACTTTGAATCCACCATGTGCTGGAGGATGCGGAGGTCGACCACGGCACCAAGGTTGTCGGCATTGGACAGGAAAAGAATCTCGACCCCACGACCCAGGAGTTTATCGAGCGTACCTGAATTGTAGAGGGACTCGAACACGTCACCGTGCCCGGGCGGGTACCAGTCCGAGATGGGGGAGGAGTAGGTCTTGGGAGCCGGGAGTAGAGAGTCCTTGAGGACGCGAGGGTAGCGGGACTGGTTAAAGGTGATGATGTCGATGTTATGGCCTTCGTATTTCTTGATGATGCTCTGGGTGTCTTCATCGGTATTGAATGAGTTCATTAGGACGAAAGGCACGTTGACATTGTAGGTGCGATTCAAGTACTCAATCTGGCGGACGGAGAGATCCAGAAAGGACATGCCATCGCGGACCTCGATGACGGACTTGGGGCCCACGCAACCCATCGAAGTACCGAGACCACCATTGAGCTTGAGAACAGCCAGCTTGTTGAGAAACTCCACGGAGGCCGAGTTGCCTAGCTGACTGTAGTCCACGACTTGATTGGGCTGCGGAGGAGCGATGCGCTCCCACGACAAGATACTGCCCTTGGCCCGGTCATTCAGAAACCGACGGAAAAGGGTAAAGAAATTGTCCATCTCCGCCTCGAAACGCTTCCGAAGCTTGGGGTCGGGGACCGTCTCTGACAGTGCGTTCAGCGCGTTTCGCATCTGGAACGCAGCGACGTTGGTAGAGGCATTTTCGAACGCCTATTTTGCCAGAGCTGTTAGACTCGATCTCGTCTTCCACCAATCACTTGACGGCATCAGGAAGAAGCTATGGGGAAACAAATCCCGGCCATTGACATCACAGAAACGCATTGCATCGGATATTGGTGTCTAACGACACTCAATCCTCTCCCCATGTGGAGGAAGTAGCCACGGGAAACGAGAGTGATGGGAAGAGACACACGTGTAGGACAGTAGAAGTCAGAAACATACCATATGAGACTGAGACTTCCCATGATGCTTCCGCTCAAAGGGATTCTCACTGCTGGAACTAGTCTCGGGAGCCTGGGCTCTGAGATGGGAAGGAATCGCCTTGGCCGCCATTCTATCGGCCTTTGCACACTGGATGCAGCTGTTTGTGTTTAGATGTGATGCTGGAAATGGAGAATTGGGTGCTCGTCAATGAGGGAGAAGCCTGATTTCAATAGCCCTATTCAGGTCAGTATGGAGGAAATGTGTTAAGACAGACAATTGTGAAGCAACAGGGAACACAGGAGATGTAAAGGAAGACGTTGATGGTGGGATGAATGACAGCATAGTGAGGAAGAAAGAGGGGTAAAAAAGGTTCATTTTGTTTTCATTTATTCTCTTGGTTGTTTCGGACTTGCCACAGACAGTTTATCGGGATGATCCTTTCTTGGCCAGTCTATGGTGTATCATCACCACTTGGCCCCATTACTGGTGAGACAAAAAAATAGAACAAGAACTTACTGTTGTCAAGTTGCTATAGTAATTGATGGTAGGTCAGAGAAGGGAAAAGGAAGAGGAAGAGTAAAGAAAAGAAAAAAGAAAAAGAAGAGGAAGGAAGAGAAGAAGATGATAAAAGAAGCAAGAGCTGCTTGCCTACATAATAATAAGGTGTGTGGGTGTGGCTCTTACAGTTTCCCGAAAAAGAGAAAGACTGGTTGTGGTGGCGGGAAAGACGCCGTGGCTGAATCAGTGAACGCCGTTGCTTGTGTAGGGAAAATGTATATGAATGATATATGATACGTACCTTCTTTTTCGCCTTCTTTCTTTTCCCTGACCGCCCTTTCCGCAAGAAATCGAAATCGATCATGCAGCAGATCAGATGATGATGATGATGTTGATGATGTTGTTGTTTTTGTTGTTATCTATCATCATACTATGTATCCCTCAGCCACCCGTTTCAAACGGAGCTTGCTGCAGGTACCATCACTTACGGAGAAAATAATATCCTTCCAACCACGGACATCTCTCGGGCCCTGCGGCTATAGTCGTGCATACATTTCCCACCGCCACCCTTCTCGACCTCAACTGCAACCCGACAAGAGCCTTCTGGTGTCGCAGATACGTTAAATAGCTCCGTCAGTGGACACAGTCACAGACAAGACGCCATCCTGCGTTTGAGGATATTCATACATATACATTCTCCTGATGATAATCTGATATGATACAGAACTATGTATCATACTAATCGGTATATAAAACTCTAACTATGATAGCTCCACGGGTACTCGCTTCCACCGCCTAAAGTTTCCCCTTTTTCGTTCCAGACCGCTTCGTTGCGGGTTGATAGTATAGGTATATATCATACGCAGAGCTGACGAAGATCCCGGGGAAAGAAAAAAGAAAACTAAAGACGTTGCATGATGATCGTGTTACATCAATGATGTATCTGTACATACATACTTTTTAGTCTCAGTGCCTCAGACCCTAATGGGCTATACCGCGCTAGGGTCTGAGCCCGCTGAGACTACATACTTTTGTCTGTTTACCGAGCTCAATAATCGATATGAAATTCTTTTGGGGGCTGGACATGGACCCTGTTGCTTCCCGAATCCCTTGGCAGCTCTCATGATTGGCAAGCGTAGAGGGAGATGTTTCAATCCCTGAGTCCTACTGGAGTATAAAAAACGGAGCTTATTTTTAGCATGCTCCATTATTCGAGGGCACAACTAGTAGTTCCTCTTAGCGTTGAATTATAACTATTTATGTATGGGTACATACCCTAGTTATCGCATAGATAAAGTACACAGAATGCATCTATGATATATTGATTATTGACTTTATTCCATGCGAGATAACGACATATGGTTGAATTGACGATAAGAATAAGAATTCGCCGAAATAATGTACCGGCAGTTCTATGATATCTGAGTCGCCGGGCCCACAGCATTGCGGCTGAGCCTCTACTCATGGGATCGATGAGAATACCTTGTCTCAGAAGCTCAGACCCTTCCGCGGCTGCTATCCGCGCTTAGCGTTCCGCGCTTTAAAAAATAAAATAAATATTTATTTATTGATTGGCCCGCGCCAATCCGCCTTGGCGCGGCGCGGCAAACGAGTCTGAGACAAAGAATACCTTCGTTTTGCTATCATAAGAAGCTGATAATCAGTGACCGGCCTGTCAATATAATTATAATATATGTATATGATACATATTTCTGTCGACATTCGCTATGTATCCCCATTTTTTTTGTAAAGTTCCAGATTTGAAAGACATTGACTCTAGGTACTGGCAAATAATAATATTTTCGCAGACACACCGGTCAATTGGACTCGCTCTTTTCTTTCTCCTTACTGGATCTTTCTCTCTACATATATTCTACTCATTTTAATCTCATCCATTGTTTCACTCCAGCTATAGCATTGTCACTGGTATTATCACAATAATAAACTAAAAGTCTAACCATTATTAATTCATAGAGAGAGCTAGTCAGAACATTGACCACTGCGGATTGGTTAAAGGAGGTAAGCAGGTAAGACTTGCCAAGTTAGTAGGCAACATGCCCCGAAACGAACAATGCTGACGAGAGTAGTTCTAGCTGAGATTTCGACAAATACATACTGCGAAATCGCGAGCTCCACCCTCGAATTATTTATTATGCAGGGCTGCGAAACGAATGAGGAATATCATTATTAATAACCGAAGCTACGGAGACCGAAACATTGTGTGTAGCTCGAGATTCCGTCGCATTTTTTGAAATCCACTTTCATCCGCATTGCTTATTTCGAAGTAGACTGTATCGCCTACTAGCTCGACAAGTCTTACAACTGCCATGTTTACTATTCTGAGTATCATAGTTGATCATCATGACTGCCACCTGGGCGGATTATTATTGATCGCTTTTTATATCCGTCGGATGGCCTAGAAATTCGCGCAGCTGTGTGATGGTAATACATCAATCACAGAGGAGATTCTGGAGAAGCCGCTTCTCTTTGAAGAGGCAGTATATATATATGTAGTCAAGAGCCTCAAGAGCCGCAAAAACGATATATCATATATGCCCTGCAAGACAAGACATACTTCTTGATTCTGCAAGATGTGGCCCTATGCCAGATGTTCCCAGGATATACATGCAACAATTGAGTCGAGTAATACGCAAAGGCTCGCTCACTGCAGGCTGTGGGGAGCCTATGCAATGCCATGTGATCAGGTTACTCTGCTGATCGGCATCATTATGAGTCTTCACACAGAGGTGTGGTCCAATATGCAATGAGTGCGCTTTATTTATTTATTTATTTTTTTTTTGACTTGCTAGCTCATTTTTAACTATCAACCACAAATCATCTATGAACTGCAATATCAACCAACTAACCAACCAATTTTTACCCCCAAATAACTACTCCGTATCAGGCTCTGTTAGATCGGATTATCCGGATCGCTCATTGCAGGTATATGACGTATTATTACCAAGTTATAGACGGTCCACCAATTGCAAGCCATGGCCACCAGCGATCCTCGAGATGATGCCGGTTAGCTGTTCTATGACAGGCAACTGATGACTCAAATTCATCGCGTTGGAAATTATGGAACGACTATAAAGTCTAGGGTCTTAGTCTCTAAGCCCTCTCGCTATCCCTCAGGATTCTTCTTTCTTTCCTTCGTTCAAACAATGCAAAATCGGAGGTCTGAGCATGCTGAGGTAACGATGCATCCTGTGTCTTGTTGATTCCAGTGTCTCGTTTGATTCCACATGCTTTTACCATATAAAATATACATGGCGTCCAACCCCTCCTTCCAACCCACGCCGCCCCTGAAATATCCAGCCACAAGCTCGACTCGCTGCTCGAGGTATGCCTTCTCCTGACATGAAACGGCCAGAGGATTGAGACCTGTCCGCCGCAGCGGATGATCTCGGACAAACCGGCCTATCAGCCGAACGAGAATAGGCACGCAAACAAAGGGCAAGCACAGGACAATCACCGAGACTGGAACCGTCGCCCAACAACCTACCAAGCCCATCCTGGAGACGCGTACAATAATACAATGCTTCGGATAAAGACCTTTATTCCATGCAAATGCCGCCAGACAACCTTCATGACGATCATACGGAGAACCCTAGCCACGAGGAAACTTCATTCAACGATGAAGCTATTGAGGACGACTCTCCAAGGTTGATTCCGATTATCCGGACGAACCTGAATACCCATACTGGCAATGCCATACAGATTTCTCGTCAAACAATACCCTTCACAAGCATATTCGAGAGCAGCATTTGGACGCCGCAGTCAAGCATCCAGCGATGACAAAAGTGACCATTTCAAAGCCTCAGGATATCGTCGTCTCCTCAACCAAGTACACAGGCCCTGCAGGCTACGCCTTTAGATCATGGAAACACGTGTTAACAATTTTGATACTCGCAAGCAAGCTTACTGTCGACACATGTCTAGACACCGGATGTGCCATGACTGTCATCGACAAACTTCTCGTTAAGGAACTAGGTTTGACCCCTAAAGCAACGGCGCCCATAACGGTTTCAAGTAAATATTTCAATCAAACACACAAATGAATCAACTGCAAGAAAACCTCCCAATCAACTACCATAGTAATCCATGCAAGACATCAATATAGTAACTTTAATTCCTTGCAGGACACCCACATGGGACTGACTCTGACAAAAGGAGCCTGAAGTGCAAATGTATAATATCACCAATCTTTAGCCGAATTATTATCCGTTCTGCAGGCATCGCATCAAGTATGATACTTAGTACACAGCTACATACATAGCAGACTAATAAATAAGGTAGCCACGTGTAACGTACATAATCCTTGTTCCATCCATGCGCAGCTACTATGCTGGGCCGCTGGCCACTTCAAGAAGGTAGTTCATAGTTCTACTACTACTACTACTACTACTACTGCAGGAGAGTTCTTTAGGTTTTGCTTCACGACCCTTCTGGACCTTCCAGAATATTAATAAGAGCTTGTAATTCAGATGAGTATGATATGTTATTCAAATTGTTGAGATATGTACAATTTCCTCTGTTTGAGAACCCGCATCCATGCACCGATGGCAAGTCGCTTCGAATTCTACCACGTTCGACCTGTTCTCGCCTAATGGAATAGCTTGCGAATAGCAACCGATTCGGTGAAATTCTGCTCCTGGCCCTTCAGAGCGAAGTTAGTAGCAACCCGTACCTATGCTCTGTCCAGCTGGATGACTCCCAATCTCATGCAAAGCTTAAGACACCATATGGTGAGCTGTTCCTGCGTGTTAGAGTCCAACCTAAAGTCGGCTACATCGGGGTGCACCTTCAAGGGAAATTTCGATAGATCTATCACCGAGGACGTGGCCAGGTGCAGAGCTGCCTTCGTCACGAATCCCTTCATTGTTAGACGTCCATCCCGTACCACAGCGAAGAGGGTAAGGCGTTGTTCTTGAATTCAGAACATTGGCGATGGGTATACATATTCCATTCTCGCCTTCCAATTCTGTCTCCATCAAGAGCCACGAGACCTCGCCGAGGACAGAACCCCACTGCCCAGGGGCCAGGACGGTATAATAAGTAACATAAGTAATCGTTGATGGCTCAATGGAGAATCCTGCCATTGACTATGTAGGTAGCACTAAAGAGTCAAGACAGAAAACTAATAAACATAACATCGACAAGAAGCGTCCGATTCATGAGATAATTAAACATAGGGAAGAAAGAGAGAAAGAGAAAGACAAAGGGAAGGACGGGAGGAAGCCCCCTTATAAGGCTAGGGCACTAAGGGTTGCCCTAGCGCCAGAGAGAAAATTAAACAGATCTCCGAAAGCAATAATGAGGAATCAAATGAATATAAAAATATCATAGGCATGACCGTGAAGGCTCGAGATATGATTTTAGCAGCTGCACTACCTCCTTGTGGCCATTCTTACCCGCCCATTGCAGCGCCGTCATTCCGGAGCCATCCTTTGCCTCGGCATCAGTGCGTGATACCACCAGCAGCCGCACTACAGCCGCTTGCCCGCTCCGGGCCGCCGTGTGCAGCGCCATCCCTCCATCTTCATCCTCCACCTTGACATCGGCGCCTAATTTCACGAGGAGCTGCACTACTGCATCTTGGCCCTTTTCAGCCGCCCGATGGAGCGCGGTTCGTCCATCGTCATCGCAAGTATCGATGTTGGTGCCCTTCTCCACCAGCAGGAGAGCCACCGCCTCATGCCCCTTCTCGGCCGCCCGGTGCAGCACCGTCCGTCCGTCGCTATCCAGAGCATTGATGTTGGCTCCGTTGTCCACCAGCAGGCGAGCAATCGCCACATGCCCGTTTTCGGCCGCCCGGTACAGCGCTGTATCCTGAGCATTGATGTTGGCGCCGTTCTCCACCAGCAGGCGAGCAACCGCCTCGTGGCCGTTCTCAGCCGCCCAATACAGCGCCGTCCACCCGTCGCTATCCTGAGCATTGATGTCAACTCGCTTGTCCACTAGCAGACCAGCCACTACCTTATGCCCATTCCTGGACGCCCCGAACAGCGCTGTCCCTCCCGACTTAGTCTTCGTGTTGATGTTGGCGCCCTTCTCCAACAGAAATCGCACCACGGCCTCGTGCCCGTCCTGGGCCGCCTCGGACAGTGCCGTCTGCTCTGTGCTATCTTTATCATCGACATTGGCGCCCTTCTCCAGTAGTAGCTGCACCACTGTCTGGTGCCCATTTTTGGCCGCCTGGTGCAGCGCCGTCCCTCCGCCTGTAGTCTTCGCCGCGACTTTGGCGCCCTTCTCCAGCAGCAAACTGACAATTTCACATAAACCAAAAGATGCAGCAACATGTAGTCCAGTACAGCTTCTTGGGAAACACTCACTGTATTGTTCTCGTCGAGACTCTTGGATGTAGCTAGCCTGGACAGAACTTGACAACTTCATATCATCTGTGAGGAACTGTAGAATCTTACTGTCGATTTCACTATTTGGGCCCTCCCGAGCGTGATCGCCCCAGTGTCGAGCGGCATAACATAAAAGGGGGTATTCTTGGAGTCGAATCTCAGTTTCCTCATCATTGCTGCAGTAACCTTTTGAAAAGGCATTGAATGAAATGTATGTGACGCAAGCCATTGCAATATTTATATGGCAGGCAGGAAACTTATCTCTGCGAATTTGGTTTAAGTAGTCCTGGGTTGTATAATGCACTAAGCGGATGATTTTACTTCCTTGATCGATAACGACCAAGCCCGCGCAGACAGAAATCAAGTTATCTTCATCCGTCAGGGCTTCTTTATCAATATCCGTATCATTGGGCTCAACCGCCAAGGCATGCTGAATTTCACTAACGGTGAGTGGTCTGAAAGAGTGGGTTATCCAAGAAAGAATACGTTTTGCTAATTCGACCCTGTCTTCATCCTGGCTCTCAATTCTTTGCATCACCACATCATAGGTGCTGCTTATTTCTTGTGATAGATTCTCCAGGGCGTTACGAACTGCTTTCAGATGTAGCTTCTTTGCCAGTGAATCCATATGTAGTCGAGCCAGAAGAAACCTAGTTGCAAATATCAGTAACCTACATGAATCCCAATCATTGTCGCATAATAATAGACGTACATTCCTTTAGCTTTTTCGACAATAGTAGTCACCATTTCGTCTTCTAAGCTTGGACGCATTTTGGCGAATTCGACTAGTTGACGGCTTTCGGAAAACCTATATTTTACATATCTTCCAACGTCTTCATCACTAGCACGAATCTCCAAATGCTCAATTTTGAAATCCCACGCACTAGGGCACATATTTCGCGATGTAACCAAGAGTCTGACGTTGGGATGCAATTGTCGAAGCTCATTGAGGAGAGTATCCTTCGCTCCATCACGTTCAGTGTACTCGTCTAAGGCATCGATGATGATGAAGGTTTTTGAAAATCTGCCAATTTCTCTGTGTAGCATTTTGGAGCACTCTTTAAGAGATGGACGGGACCTCTTGCCAATGTGGCTATTATAGAGACTTCTCAACTCGTCGGGGACGGCGGATCGGCGCTCGAGAAACTGCTGCAGCAGATGTGCGATGAGATTGAGAGGCGTTTGTTCTGTCTGTTCCTTATAACTGCAGTACAAGAAGGCGATACCAGTATCGTTTGATTTGAATTTGCTATTGAGGAAGTTTATAATGACCGATCTGATAGTCCGTTGTGGTTAGCTTGTATGTAGATTCGACTCTGGAGGATAACACTCGTACGCAAGAACCGTTTTACCAGCACCGGCTATGACTTGGTCAACGTGGCATCGAGTATATTTAACAGGGAGGAGTCATACGCATTCCATGACACCAAAGAGTATGCGTGCCATCCAGCCACCCCTTGAATTTGCCATGCTCGAGTAACCATTCTCCGGTCCCGTCAATTCGTTTATTAAAGGTATCGTTTTGCGTAGTCCAGCAATTTAAGGAAGAAAGCCATTTAATAATGTCTCGATTCTCTTGAGTGAGAATTTGGTGGTGCAACACTGTAAGCTCTCGCTTAGTCTCCCGCACGTCACCTTTGATTGCTTTAGAGAATTCACTATAAATTGACGATAAGTGTCCGCAACCAAAGGCGGCCCTCTGGTATGAATACTTACATGTGGTCTGTTAGGAGAGCAAGGATAAAAAGAGACTTTAGCCTCTCGATCTTTTGGAGAATTTCCGTGACACCACCCTTTTGGAATGGCCAGCTTAACGCCTTTTCAGCCTTCTTTATCCTTGTAGTCGGTGTGAACTTTTCTACTAGATCCTCTAAGACCGCCTTGAACTGTGCCAACGGGCCATCCGGAGAACCGAGCAATTTCGTTGTAGGCCACTCATCCAGTCGTTCTATGAGACCTTTCAGGCTGTAAAGATATCCGACGGTACTGCAGATTTCGAGCAAGATCTTTCTGCGTTCCTCTGGGGCATCTTTAACTTCCATGATGTATTTGACCACGACTCCTGTGAGCGTAAGGAGTTCTGGAATGCTGATCATACCTAAGTCGTCGTGAGAACTGATAACTGGAGTAGAGACATTGAGGAAGTAGGCCAGTGCTGCTTGTGCGAGTGATAAATCTCCGTTCGCGATATAATCTCAGCTGGCAGCCCAGCCTGATCGGTACGCGGATGTAAGACAGCATCGCAGTTTGTTCAGTCGTATCTCTATTCGCCACGTCAGCGGAAGGAAGGTTTTCATCACGCAGGCAGAGCTGCAGGTGTCGAATAACAAGCCGCCCTACCAGAAGATATGTGAGGTTCTCTGATCATACAATCAACAAGGGACCAGGATGGAATGTCCCACACCATGTACATATACAACGTAGCAGGGGTAAGTTTTCCTATGATACCTCATGAAGGGAGTTAGATCACAATAAAAACTCGATGCATGGTGAGAATAATATAAAATAGTATCATGTATGCACAAGACCTGATTTCGCTATGATATGGATGTCAAATGTACAGTCGTAGAGTAAAGTACTCTGTATTTCTACATGTATTTCTGGGCATGGAGACAGGGTTTGAATCCTCATCCCATCCAGAGAAGCCTCATTTCATTCCATCCTATGATTCCTATCCCATGAAATGAAAGTCAGCTTATCAACAACCTTACTACCTACCAGTGTGATTTCTTGTTATCACACCAACTCGGTTATGGTTGTTTCCGAATCCGGAATCACAAGGCTCTGTAACCCCTCATGTTTTGCGACCAAAAATTCAATATCGAATCGAATTTGCTGGAGGTCACCTGCTATCTAACCTGTCTTGGCCCGGGCTGCAGATTCCATTGTATTCGGTGCCCCCATATGTTGTCGCTGGGTTAAACGCCTTCCCCGTGGTTTATTTAATCCTAAGATCAACTGTTCTATTATCCCAGTTCTTTCGTTCAAATCGTGAATCTTTGCCCACCCTTCCCAAATCTCTAAATACCCGTAACAGCGATGTTTGAGCTTGTTCGAACTTGGATCAGATGGGTCTACGGTCAAAGGAGCCAATCCGAGGCTCCCGATCCGAGGCTCCCAATCTTATCGGAGCCTGTTCGCATCTTTGACGTACCCAGTCTCCTTACACCATTCTTTACAGGCCGCGATTCCCATTTAGATAAGCTCCGCGATATTTTGGAACCTCCTACCCAAGCCGAAACCAGCGACCATGATGGGGTATCGTACCGAAGGGTCGCGATTCACGGCGTGCCAGGAGCAGGCAAGACTCAGTTAGCTTTGAAATATGCGTCACTCTATAAAGAGCACTATTCTGCTGTTTTTTTCATCTCAGCAGCCAGAATAGCAACGCTTAAAGATGGTTACGAGAGGATTGTCTCCCTGCTCGATCTCCCCCAGAAATCGAGCGATGCGCAGGGAGTCAAAGTTGCTGCCACAAGAGAGTGGTTCGAGAAGAGTAGATCCCACTGCGGCAGAGGTTGGCTTCTCATTGTCGACAACATTAATTCCGACAACACGAATGCCATGGCAGACGATCTTGTTCGCGACTTTCTCCCGAGGGACAGTACTACGCCTCGAGGTAGCATAATACTAACTACGAGGAATCTTCGAGCAGCGGAAATAGTGGTCGGTGGTGACGCGAATCTTTGCATTGAAGCAGGGGAAATGAATGAGCAGGAAGCCGTCGACCTTTTATCCCGTGCATCCGGAAAATCCGATGATCGCAACAGCGCGCAGCGCATCGCTAAGGAGCTTGGCTACCTTCCCTTGGCTATCAACCAGGCAGCCACCTATACCAAGGCAGTTAACGTAGACTTTGAGCACTTTTTGAAAAATCTTCGAGAGGAAAATGATGAAGTACTCTACCACTTCCCGCTTCTTTCATTTCCACCGAAAAATTGATATCATGTTGCTTCACATTTTGCTGACATATAATCCTTTAGATCGACTGGCGCGAAGATGATAATTCTTATCAGAGCTCCTCGACTACAAAAACTTACATGATGGCCTTCAGAGAATTGGCCGCAAAATCATCTGTTTCCGCCGATCTATTTTGCTTATTCTCATTTCTTGATCCCGAGAAAATACCCGCAGACCTCTTGACTGAAGGAGCTCAAGGCGTATCGGAGACCAATGAGCTACATACAGTCATTAAATCTCCACTCCAATTTGCGAAGATGCTTGAGGAAATGCAATCCGGATTGCTGGTCCGGCGACTGGAAGACGGCAAGGAAAATATTTGGATCCATGATCTAGTCCAGGATCTCTGCCGACAATGGCTGAAGCCCAGCGAGCGATGCAAGTGGGCGAAGCGCGCGATTGATGTTGTAAATTTTGCATATCCCGATACTTTAGGCTCTCTCGAATCCTGGAAAAAGGCTCGAAAATATCTGGAGCATGGTCTAGCCTGTACGAAGCATGCAGAGGTTCTTCAAATTCAGACTATAAATCTAAGTGACCTCATGATTCGGTTGTCCTGGTACCTGAGACAAATAGGCGATTTAGCTGAGGCTGAGCGGCTTGCAATTCGTGCTGTTGATTGTGCAAAGTTTTTCGGACAAGGTCAGCGTCAGCATATGAACTCAGTCTCTGCCTTGGCTCTCGTGTATTACCATCAATCTCGTTTTAGAGAAGCTAAAGACCAATGGAGAAGCGCACGCAGAATGGCAAGAAAACTTCTTGGAGAGGATTACGTTGATGTCGGGATCGGCAATGGCCTAGCGCTTGTGCATTACGAAGAAGCTTGTTTCGTGGAAGCCGAAAGGATTCATAGCCAAATATATGAGAAGAGGAAGGAAATTCTGACAGAGCAACACCCGGAGACTCTTGGCGCCTTGGGATCACTTGCAAACACCTACCATTTCCAAGGACATCTGGAAAAGGCTGTTCTCCTCAAGAAGCAAATATTGGAGGGGAGGAGAAAGCATATGGGTGAAGACCACCCTGAGACGCTAGGAGCAAAGGGATCATTGGCAACTACCTATAGTGATCAGGCAGCTACCTCCAATGATCGAAATCTTCTTGCGGCTGCCGAACAACTTCAGGAAGAAGTTATGAAGGGAAGGGAGGAGCAGTTCGGGAAACAGCATCCTGAATTCCTGGCCGCCAAAGGGGCTCTTTCGTATACGTATTATCTACAACGACGCCTTTCCAAAGCCGAAGAATATCAGCAACAAGTTCTGGAGGAGAGGAAAAAGTTGTGGGGCATACAACACAGGGAAACTCTCGGAGCCATGAGACATCTTGCGAAAACATTCTATCTTCAGGGGCGTCTCGATGACGCCGCAAAACTTCAGGAAGAGGTCGTGTTAGAGATGGACAAACTGCGAGGAAAAGGAAACGCAGAATCTTTGAGTGCCATGGAAGAATTATCAAAAACCTATATTGGCCAAGGGCTTTTTGAGAAGTCTGAGGAGCTTCGGGAGCGAGTGCTAAAAGGAAGGGAGATATTGTGGTCAGACGACACTGATATTACTACCCACGACATGGAGGCATTCTTTAGGAAGCGTCAAGGCTTTGCTCATTGAAATTGAGATGTGGGATCATATCAACTCGCAACCACGAGGGAAACTTGGGTAAAATAGTGGCTCCTAGAGTTCTAGGTACACGAGTCAGTCATTTCAAGTTCCGGGAGTGAATGTGCCTTAACAGATTACCAATAAATTTGAGAGATTTACTGGAGCCAGAGATATCCAGATCGCTTCTCTGTGCATAGATCGTCCAGTATCATATCCATAGGGGTTTATACGGACACCCCACTAAAATGAAAAGAGATAGGCGTTTACACACCCGTACACACAGATTTACCAGGAGGTACGGCATTCTCAGTACCTAAGCTTCGCCGTCGAACACAGTTGACAGAAGATTTTTTTATCTCGGCCAGAAGATAGCGTAGAACGTCAACAAAGCACAATTCGATCGTCCATTTAGGAGTTATTAGTAGTAAGTAAAATGACATGACCAAAATTTCTGTTGAGCTCCAACTCTGTGCACGAAAGCATACATTTATAGCAACCTCGCAAGAAAAACAGCTAGACATGAACATGAGCGATATTAAGATCTTCTATTTAAGACGTTGTTATCCTGTCGAGAAGCTATGATACTACATAAGTATTTAATAATAAGCTATCAAGTAGAGTACCTAATTTATGTTCGACCTCCATTTTAGGTTTAATCCTTCCTCTTCTGAGAGCTTCACGTCTGAGTCGCTAGTTAACTGAGATAAAATTTTCCAGATCTTCTCGGCGCTCGCTCAGTCTGCCCTTAATTCTGCCTGAATAGATTCATTTCCAACCTTCCCTGAGTTGCCTATTTTTGAATTTCCGTCTTGACTCGAGTCTGAAGAAATATCTACCCCAATCGGGGCAACTCCACTATTCTGGGTAAACAATATACTGGTAGTTGGTAGGAGATCAACGGACGCCGCACCGCCTGGAATAGATATTTGTTAGGTCCCGATGTCTACGGGGTCAAAATGGGTATTTTTTTGAGTGAAGTGTTACCGTTTTTTCCTTCAAATATTTCTTCTATCTGTACCCTCCATTATTTCCATCGTATTCTTGTGTGAGAAAAAAAAAATACATATCGACTATGTACGGCTTAAATTATGCAGCTCGCCCTCTATGAATTAACTTTTAAGAATGGTACGTGTGACACAAAAGACTTTCACTCTCTTTCACAGATATCATTGTTGGTACACCTGGTTGTTCTGTGCGTAGAACGTTGAGCATGGGTAGTTAGATGATAAGCCACCAGCGGCAGGATACTGGCTGCTGGCCGGGTGCATGACAGTGAGCAATCGGTGGCAGCAGCTGGAAATGGATAACGTGACCGGCCCGAACCTGGACAGCAGGGTGCTCGCGTTCCTCCATACATACCTTCGGGAGTACGCTTTGAGCCATGGGATTTCATGGTTACATGCGCGGTTTAGTGTCCCATAGGCCTTCTCACATTTCAACCGCAATTGTACATCCGCTCAATCTCTTTGTAACGACATCGAGGCTTCCTCTGCTGCTGAAAAGGACCTAGTGAGCCATCAGCATATTGTGGCTACTACGGTCTTTCATACCATGGGGAAATGGCCCACGTACCTTCAGGGAATACACGCACACGGGACAAGTCAGGGACTAGTGGATAAATGAGAAAGCCTGGGTGTTGTCGCATTAGCATTAGCATTGGCCATTCAGCCGCCACCCTCCTCCTCGGAGGTCCCAGCAATGAATTGGTCTCTAATGTCCGCTAGGAGACGTGTCCATTAGTACATAGTACTCCAGCCCTAATTATTAAACAGGGGGGGCAATTATGGGCAATCATTGCCTACCCTCAAAAAATCGGCGGCCGAACGGGCTAGTGATGTAGGAAAAGTCGTTCATGCATGGTTAACCATGCAGGATGGATTGAGTGAGAGCCTGATGTTGTGCGAATGGAGGGCGAGGAAGAGCTCGATGACGATTTTGCCAGATATATTGCAATATATACTTTATACCGCCTTTACCACCGCCACCATTTCTTTTTTGGTTGGACCCTCTGACGAAACCAAGAGATATTTTTGTACCTCCCCTTGATTGTAATTAACTACTAGAAGATGCCCTTGATTGATTGATCAGTAGGGGCCCGTCCCAATCAGTTAATTGATTGGTTAGAACCCTTGATTGATTCCAATTAAGTTGATTATTGGGCACACTGCAGAAAGCTACTGGAATATTCAATTTGAAAACGCCTCAGGTCTAGAGATCCTACTCGGCCACAATGGTCTTCTCTCTACGATGAACCAAGCCTCGAGAAAAACCCAAAGACTGACTAAGTTATTCAAGATATGGAGAGAATCCTTCAACAGCAGATCGTTGGAGGAAGGCATTCTTCGAATCTTCCGCTTATACGAACTCGAATTCAGAGATTTCCATCTTCCTCTCCTATACGCCCCGACTAAAGTAGTAAGAACATGCAACGTTTTAGCGACAGCACTTCTGGTAAAGCCATGGAAGTTGAAATCCCAACAGTGTAAGGAGGATATCAGAAACTGGTACAGGATGATAATTCGAGCATGGTCGGTGTACGATTTCTCGTTATCACCAGACCTTCGAAACGAATACATCAATTGGCATAGGTAGGAGTGTTGAGAATGAGCGCACTTGACGGGTGACTGCACGGCAGGGCCAGAACAGACAACCCTTTTCGAAACCATGCATGACTCTTGAGTGTCCATCATAGAGTAATGTTCTTCATAATGTTCTCCCTTACTTTAAGGGAGAACAACGAGGCTCGGGGCAGTCCGCGCTAGCACACCGCTTACGGTTTTAGTCACCGCCCTAGGTATGTAACCAATCTCTATCTCACCCTGTCGCACAGTATAGGTATCAGGGATACAATACGGTACCTACGTCATGACTACACTACAATTTGTCATAGTGGCAGTCAACCTTTGTCTATAAAAGGTAGATACCTCACGTAGAAATACAAGAATTATCTACATCGTCTTCAACCATCCACTTGAGCATATTACATAACATATAGATACCGTAATCTACATTACTGTTCAATACACCCTCCTCAGTCTCCGGCTGCCTTTGCATCGCCCTTCTTAGCGCCGGATCGCTAGAAGTTGGCCCGCTTCTTCAAGAAGGTCTGTCCAACATCACCATGGAGCCTCCGCAGGAGCAGGATCTTGACAGGCGACTGCATTCATCCACTCGCACTCTAGTAAGTTAGGTACTTATCTCGGAAACCCAGACCATAGCACAGAGGAAGGGGCTGCGGAGTCTCTGACTTACGTTACTTCGCTTGCTGTATGGCCACTAACCACTGTCCAGGCACGCAATTCAATTCACCTCGAGTCACAATCTCTACAACCTCTTAATTTACAGCGGCCTACTCTACCTCCGCGAACGCCGCTACAAATGTCACCATCGATGCCTCGCCCAAACCCGTGATTTTGCAGATACAGGACAATAGCAATGATCTGGAGAAGGAGGGAGGCGACGACTTTGTAGATATTGACGATATGCTGCTTGATGAGTTGGATCTTGAGGAGTTGGATCTCAGTGGGCTACTGCGACGGCTACGACAGCTACTGCGACGGCTGCTACGACAGTCACTATGACAGCTACTGCA
>NPHW01003316.1:0-12128 GCA_002240705.1 Elaphomyces granulatus
AATCAGTCCGGTAGGACCTCTATGTAAATCTATGACATTTGACATTATTACTACTAGTACGTACGTTGACCTTGTTGACAGTTGTCGTTCGCACGATATAACTACTTGACCCGGCCCCGACGAAATTGTTTACTGTACATTGGAGGCTGCAAAATCTGCCCTTCAAAATCAAGCTCGAGAAAATGGGTATGGGATCTCTGTTATGTCATCTAGAGTGTGCCAAAGGTGGCAAATACAGATACTAGGAACCCAGAGACTCATGAGTCAAAACGTCGAATGAAGACAGATTGCTGTTAGTCTGTCCATGCAAAGAAACGCCATGATGGCTGGATAATTGCCGTACAATTTTAATACAAAATAACAACCACAATCATGGTCGAATTGCAGCATCGTCCGCCCTACCACAACACAGAATTGCGGCACTACAGCTAGATGAAAGAGCTGTATGTAGTTCGAGATGTGGCCATAGTCCTACCCAAATTCTCGCTGCGATCCGTTAAAGCAACCCAGAATGCACTCGAGATGTTTACAACTTGTTGGCAAGCTTGCCCGGCCTTGGCCTGGATCGGAGAGTCCGAGTTGAAAAGTGCTCGGGTCAACAAAGATGTGGAGGTCATAAGAGTAACTGGGAAGTATGACATGGAGGCCCATCGAGTTGATCCAAGGTCCATTTATTTTGTTTGGAGAGGAGAGCCAATTGCAACACAAGAAATCATAAGGATGGACCCGGAATGAAATGGGCAGACACCAATTGAATGGTTTCTTCAGGTATTATCTGTCTGTCTTGACTCTTGAAATATGGGTGCTTCTTGAAATCTAAGTTCAACACACGAGAAGACGTTAATCCCGAGAGTAAATGACTTGAACGCCTCTTCTTTGCACACCCAGAGGCTGTCGGATTATGGAAACAACATCCAGGTGTCATTTTAACGGACTGCACTTAGAAACGAACAAATTTGGAATGCCTCTGCTTAATATCTGCGCTGTTACTGGAACAAAAAGACGATACAGATTGTGCTTTGCTTTCTGAGTGGAGAAAAATAAATGGGCGATGGAGTGTCTTCAGGAGCTTCAGGAGAAAATGGGTATATCCGCTCCAGTTCTCATAGTAACCGACAGAAAAACAGCTCTTATGAAGGCTTTGGACAGTGTCTTCCTCCGAAGAACCAACCTGGAGAGACTGGAACTGTCGTTGCCCGTCCAATGTGGGCCGTATTGGGCTTCTCTTATGGATGCTGGAACAGAGGCTGAGTATGCTTCTCATCTTATACAGATATTAAGCAGAGGCATTCAAAATCTATCCGTCTTGTAAGGGCAGTCTATTAAAATGACGGGATTAACGTCTTCTCGTGAGTTGAAATCTATCTTTTCAAGTTTCTGCACTTATTTGTTAGTAGATTTCAAGAAGCACCCGTACTCCAAGAGTCAAGACAGATAATACTTGAAGTAACCATTTAATTCCTCCACTCGCAAGCTTGCCAAGTTGTAAACATCTCGAGGGATCATATTGCGTTCTGGGTTGCTTTGGCGGATCGCAGCGAGAATTTGGGTAGGACTATGGCCAAGTGCAGACATATCTCTTTCAACTAGCTGTAGTGCCGCAATTCAGTGTTGTGATAGGGCGGACGATGCTGCAATTCGACCAACATGATCAACGGGTTCTTGTGGAAGATTATATCACACATGAGTTATCTATCAAAAAGTCATGAACTGGACCTCTACAAGTTCATAAATCGAAAAGGAGAGTGTTGTTCAATGGATGAGCAAGTAAACCTATCTGACTCTGCCTTCCTACTTCCACATACAATTCCACATACAACAACCAATTCTGTGGCTTCCGAACAGTCCGACGTTTTCAGTTACAGGATGCTTACTGTGGAGCATTGTCGAGCAGCTAAACTGCAGCTCATTTTCCTTCTTCTACCTAGTGTCGATACATAACAACTTTCTCTTTTCTTTTCCTACTAAAACGTATGATAGTTATGATAAACGTAATTACAAATGGTATTGCATATGCTTTGACATTTCATTATTAATCAAGTAGGCATCTCTCGAAAACCGAGTAGCCTGTGACATATTGCCATCAAGCTTAACAAGGTCCCGGACAGAAAGAGGCAGCTAATACTTACTATAAATTACCTATGTAGTCATTCGCAAATAACCATAAACCTTAGAATCATGACTTTGTCACAGAAGACCACTCCCCACAAGCCCTCATTGAGGACAGCATGTTCAGATAGACAGTCAAAGAAAAGTCCGAATACTTCGATGGGGACTATGACATAGTTGTTCCGCCCTGGGATTTTGAGATGGTTAAGATTGTAAAAGTCGCGGGAATTTTTTTTTCATCTCCGGATTTCCCCATTTCAACAGGCGTCATATTAAGAAATAAATGTACGTAAACTCATAAGGTGTCACCTCACAGCTCGTTTTCGAATGGTTACGTTAGGGCCGTTCTTTGCAACAACAAAATGATCGACCATAGCAAAGTGCCCTTCTTCGTCCTCGCCAGTTCCATCGGCAAACTGGATATCAAAGAGAAACATCATTCTTGCAATAGTCAATCTCAGCTCCATAAGTGCCATGCTCTTTCCAATGCAACCTCTTGGACCAATGCTGAATGGGCAGAACGCTCTGCGGGCAGCTTCGACTGTGTCCTTCGTGGATTTCCATGAGCCAACTGCAGTCTGGCAAGTAGCACCCTGAATCCACCGTTCGGGGATGTAAGATAGCGGGTCACGGTAGTAGTCCGGGTGCCTGTGAATGGAGAATGCAGGAGTTCCGCAATCTGTGCCCTCGGGTAAGAATACCCCGTCCACCTCCACGCCTCCTTCCATGACCTCTCGGGGAATCGCACCAGGCACTGCCGGTGCCAGGCGCATAGCCTCATCAATGCACGATTTGAGATAGATGAGGTCATTGAGGCGAGTACCACTCACAATCTCATCCACATTGCTGAAATTTCCACGTACTTCCTTCATCAAATTCGCCATAGCACCCGTATTGCGGACAAGATAGAATATAGTTGCAGCAAGGCTCGTCGAAGTGGTATCGCTACCCGCGATCATAAGCACATTCGCCTCCCCCCATAGTTCTGGGGTTGTTAAGCCTTTGCCTGTCTCAGGGTCTTTGGCATTCAAGAGGAAGTAAAAGAAGTCCCGCTTGGCATCGTGGCCAGCCTGTGTTCTTTCTTTTGCTCGTTCACTGGCTTCAACACGGGATTTCATTATAAAATTCCATCGATCGTTCGTTAGGGTACGGATGAGAATCTGGTCTAAATGCCAACGGTCTAGGGGCGTCCACAATCCGCACTACAAGTAAGGGATTGTTGATTCATTAGAGGACTGGATTCGCAGGAAAAAAAAAAAAACCTGGGAGATATAATAGGATGGGGGCGTAACGACGAAAGGGGACAAGGGAGAAGTCACACGTACTACATAGTGTCTGTATGCGGCCCTGTCAACCAAGTGAACCATGCGCCTCCTCGCGCTGTCAATCAGCATGTCGAAGCTCTTGCCAAAACAAAGCTCACCCATGACATCGTATGTCAAATATCCAAACCATTCCGCCAGATTTTGCACCGCAAAATTATTCTTGTATTTTCCGCCCTCTCCGGCCGGTTCACCGGCTAGAATGGCGCAAAAGCGGCGAATGTGAATGAGCATCACATCTTCCATACCCTTGAGGGCGTTGTCAGAGAAAGCCTGGCTTAGCACGCGCCTCTTCCGACCATGCATCATCTTGTCAATGGAATTGTGGGTATTATATACACCCTTGATAGCGGTATACGCATTGTAAAAGTCGGACTTCTTCAATCGTTTCCCGTGTCCGTATATATCATGCAATCCTTGCGTCGTGTTGACGGAAACGAAATTGGGTGCTACGCGGACATGCGTGCCATACTGTTGGTGAAGAGAATGTAGCCATATATGGCGATCACCTCGTAGCCCATGATAAAGCTGGACCCATGGGGTTAATGTTGCGAGAAAAGGGCCCCTGATCCGACGTAAAGGGTGTAGGAATCGATTGTAAATACAGTATCCGGAAGCCTGCAGAAGGACGGGATTTAGTCAACACGCTTAGTGACGACGATGAATTGGGATCTACATACAAGACAACCAATAACGGTGCACAGTGCAAGGATCGCCCGCATGCAAAATGCTTGTGCGATTAATGGTTGAACGAGCATCCTGGATTCTTTTAGCCGAAGCTTGGGCTCGGCTTCTTGTGTAAGATTGCTCCGAAGCTGGCCGACTACAGCCGACGGCAAGCGGAGTGGGGAACCTGGTGAGTATCGAAATGAGGGGGAAGAAGTGGAACAACGAAAACAACTCAAGAGCAGCTTTCGAGGAGTATTGTTAGAATAGAGTAGAGGTTGGGGTTTTCTTATCTATTATATACTCTTGAGTCCTTCGGTTATCTGCGGACTCTGGCTGCTCAGTAATCTTGGGGTCGAAGCTACTATAATAATAGTACCTAGCTCTGCAGTAAAATTTGAAGGGTGGAGAATGAGATAAATGAACGAGTCATTTTCGAGACTCTCCCCTATGTATCCTAAGTTACACATGATAACATCCAAACCTTGATAACTTGTTACATTATATAAATATAGAGCGACAGTATAGGTATGTACTTAATCGAAAATAACTAGAATAATAAAAGATGTGAATACGTGGATATAAGTATGGCGGTGAGTGCGCTCAATGATCTTATATATAATAATTAATATATGATCTATTGCACTAATGTAGCGGTGTACATAAGTATATATGTAGCTTCAAGAATCAAGTTGTTTACAGTATATAAATTAATAATAACTCCGGCTATAGTTATACAAAGTTATGCAAAAGTTATGGATACGGACAGCTTGGCATACATAATGCCGTCTTGGCTTCGCCTTAGGGAAAGTTCGAATCTACGGATTCTATGGATTCGAGCTTATAAGTGGCAACGTCAAACGAAACCTTATGGAGGTCACCGTGTATATGTATGTATATTGACCACAGAGTCACAACTCACGACTCACAAAGGACGCGATAAAATGCCAGGGTAAGCGAGAATCATCTATTTGAAGCGCGCTGAATGACTATGTAGCACTATTGTCGAATCCATGCATGCCCCCATCCAAGATCCACTGCTCGTTGTCATCGTTATCATCCCGAACTCGTCGCCAGGTCTGACCCTTTGTTGGCATAGCTCTTCGACCTTCCTTTCCGTCGGCGGCTTTCCAGACCGGTCGAACAAGCCCACCACTTGAAAGAAATGGATTCTTGCTAAATGCAGCGCTGCCGCTGTTACTAACATCTCGGTCATCCCCCGCGAGGTCTTGATGGATGTCCTCCTCCGGTTTATCCTCTTTCACGGTAGACGTATTAGGAGCTGATAGGTATGTTCTAATAACCCGTCCACCCTTGATATCCAGGCTCATAACGGTGCTCTTTTTCTCCCACTCTGGTCGAGCCTTCTCTTCCATTTCTCGGAGAACCTGTTGCTGTCTTTTTAAAGCAAGAGCTCTTTGTGACAGGTTCATCCATTGGGTGGATGCCGCATTCGGTGTCTCGAAATCAGCAGCCTCGTCCACTATTCGCGTACGCTGCGAGTTCTGAGATTGGAAAGCGAGGAGTTTATCCCGGTGGGCGACAGCAGCCTCGAGCTTACCCGCGGATGAAGACGGCTGACCTAGACTCTTATGCTGCAAGCTGTCGTTGTGTGCTCTCATCTTCTCCACACCACGCTCCGCACGAAGCTCCTTGATCATACTCTGCACCTCTGTACTGGAAAGAAGCGGGGAACCGCAAAAAGAACATGGCTGAAGACCTTCCAATGAGCAAATGATCTTTCCGCAATTCAGGCAGTTCGGAGCGGGTGTGAATAAAGGATGAATTGAAGCACTGCAGTTACACCTCTGACGATTCTTCGTAGATATTGGATTTGTGGAGACCTCAAGTGCTGCAATAGCGGCAGTAAGGTCTGCGATGTTCCCGGTAGTGATAGACTGATTCGAATTGCTAGTGACTGCATTTCGCGCTGGTCTTGCTGCCCTTGCCTTCACATTCGGGAGATAGTCTGATATCAGAGGCCCGGCAGCAGAGGGAGGTATCTTTCCGCCAGATTTTGAGGCAGGAGACTGGTTCCGTGGGGTGGCCGACGACGAGGATGGTGAAGACGTGGTATTCGAGTGTTGGGGTTTGTGCAGAGCCTTTGATTCATTTGACGGCGCCGGGACGTCTGGATTGGCAGCATTATGAGGAAATATCTTACTCGGCTCTGGTTTATGACTCCCACGCGAGGACATAGCAGCCATGTAATCCTCTTCTTTGTCCGCCTTCAAATAGCCGCCTGCAACATTTCCATAATTCTCTGGTCTCCGTGGAGGACCAGCGTTATGCAATGGCGCTTTAATGCGCCTAATTTTCGTGCGAGAATTCCTCTCTTGATCCTGCTTTGTAGAAGCGCCGTCCTTATCTGTCGCAGGTGATGATCTACCGGAGTGTTCAGCTGCAGATAACGTGACATCACCGCGTCGCACGTTAAAAGATGTTATGAATTCGAGAGCGGCTGGAGAATCTCCTAAAAGGTTTTTTAGATATTCAGCTGCTTCAATCTTAGAAAGTCCAGCGGAATATGTGATTATCTGAGTAAGGGATTCTTCGTCAAGAGGGAGAAGGGATGACAGGCGTGGACGAGACCAGGAGACAAGGTCGATAGACATGATGGCAAGGATGGCTGAACAGAGAAATATATTAAAGACTGCGTTTCATAGTTATTATATCGGCTACCCCTAGACGTCAGGTTCAAATTTACCTGATGAGTGAGATTCAAGATGTCATAACTTTTATGAACAATGAAATCGGTTATCCCCAGGCGGCTCTGCTGGGCAAAATCGATTTTATTGGTTAGTTAGTTATGCCGACTGTCTAACTAGTTATTGGACTAAACCATAGTAAGCACGCGGTGAAGAAGACGGTGAGGTGCTGCCAAATGTAATCTTTTATACATACATCATCCACGAATTGAACGCAGCCCTCATCGGTGGCAACAATGTGTTCTTCCACTAAACTAATGATGCAAAGCCAAGACCAACCTCTTCTGCCTCCTCTTTCCTTCTCGAATCTTGTTTCGATTGACGGCCTTTGTAGCAGCCTCGCTAAAAACCTCAAGACACTAAAGATAGTCTCAGTCAGGTACGGTGGAGGGTCTGAGCGCAAAAGTCCGAATTCCGTGAGATAACGCCAATCTAGCATGCTCTCGTCTCCTCGGGTGGAATCCACGTCGCGACGATTTATTTAAGATTGAGATAACGCATATTTCCCCCCATGATTTCTTAGGGAAGACCCTATGTTTCTCCAATATCTCAACAACCAAGCGTGGGAATTTTTTCTACTCGTGAAAATGGACTAACTAGATGCCAATCTATCCATTGGCGCTGTCTTTTGGATTTAAAAGGTGGCCGTCGTGCAGAGTCCATCACCCCGAGATAACGCATTTTATATGCCTACAGGCCTGCAAATCCCTTGTTTTCCCCAATATCTCAACAACCAACCATAGGAACTTTTTCTACTCATACAAATAGACTAATTGAATGCCAATATATCTATTGGCATTGTCTTTTGGCATTTAAAATATGGCCGTGGCGCAAAATCCATTACCTCGAGATAACGCATACGCCAGCTAGAAATCCTATGTTGTCCCCAATATCTCAACAACCAACCGTAGGAAACTCTTCTACTCATGAAAATGGACTAACCAGATACTAATCTATCCATTGGCCTTGTCTGTTGGCTTTAAAATATGGCTGTGGTGCAGAATCTAGAAAAGAATGCGTTATCTCACGGAATTCGGACTTTTGCGACTGAGATACACCACAGAGAATTTAACTAGTCACAGGCCTCTGCCGACTCTGCCGATGCGCGCACCTCAGCACGCTCAGACCATCGCTTTTCCTAATCCGGTTCAGGTGACGTGGTCGGACTGACTAAAAGCTGAAGGCGCTAGCGTTCGATAGAAAATGTACTTACCAGTCGCAGAGACCCCCTGACTTTACGCAAGAACAAAAATCGAACCACAACAATTATAAAGAAAATAATACTACTATTCGATTCCTTTACCATCATTGCTCTACGAAACTTTATAATGTCAAATCAATCTACCCTAGCTAGGAATCGCCGCCGAACGGCCGAATTTGTTAGTACCCCGACTGTCAGCCTCGGCTCTGCTCGAAGGTCAAGCGGTATATGATACTCGGCTCGACCGAACATAAGATGGAGGAGATCAACCGTCTGTTATGGTTGTGGTGATGGAACTTTCCCACGCTTATGAAAAACTGGCTGGAATACAAGAATGGCACCCGGGATGGGAAGAGGAAGCTGAAGAAACTGGAAGATATCCTCAAGATCGTGCTTGCAGATGATGATATAGGCACTGTAATGAAGCTTAGTCAAGATTATCCAACAAAGAAATGTTAATTAGGTTGATGAATGCCTATAGACTACAATTGACACGTATTAAGCATGTGTACATGGCCGAGATTTGCTTTGCCATAATCTGTAATCTTGCGAGAGTTTGGAGTCAAATTTACTGATTATGGCAAAGCAAATCTCGACCATGTACTCAACAACCATGTGCTTAATACGTGTCAATTGTAGTATAGGCATTCATCAACCTAATTAACATTTCTTTGTTGGATAATCTTGACTAAGCTTCATTACATTGCCTATATCATCATCAGCAAGCACGATCTTGAGGATATCTTCCAGTTTCTTCAGCTTCCTCTTCCCATCCCGGGTGCCATTCTTGTATTCCAGCCAGTTTTTCATAAGCGTGGGAAAGTTCCATCGCCATATTTCCTCTGGTTCTTTTCTCCTGTTTTGGTTGTCGGGAAACACGTCCTTTACAGATTTCTCGACTGTATTCCACGCCTGGACCGGGACTACCTACCTAAGGCAGCTCAACTCATGATCTGGAAATGACACACATTATCCGCGATAGTATGATGAACTTGTTGATTTCAAATGACCGAGAAAGGAACATGGAATATGGGGGAGTCGCTTCGAAGCAATTATCACATGATATGGTACTTTTCGGCAAAGAAAGTGGAGCAGATGCAGGATCGTGCCGGGTCTGCCTCGGTCCAGTAAACGTCATTGTGAGCCTTTAGTCACCATAGGGAAGCTTCCCATGAGCATTTGCATGACTTGAATACATACTGGTATTAGGGATGTTATATTGGCCCAATGAATACCAATCATACTCTTTTTCGCTCTCGAAGCTTTCAGACTGAATTGGTTATGATACAAAATCGGGGGTCGTCAACTTGAGATGGTAACAAGATTTATTTCCCGGTTAACAGTAGGTGATATTATGATGCTCAGCCGCTGGTCCTCTGTTTAGCTTTTACTGTCGCCTAGTCACCCGCGCTGTGAGTTGTTTGGTGGTCGTAGCCAATGCCTGGTTACTTGACCGCATCCGCTCAGTCATTGCTAGTACGACCAAATTAACGTCCAACTGGATATGTAAACATTTTCTCTTTAGTCTCCTTTGTGTGGTGGTTGGGGACAGGGCGTCGTTATCATCGTCCACGATGATCGTGCCCAGGGTCCATAAACCACCTATCGCCCATGGAAATGACAAACGAAAACATCGTAGAGTACGATAGCTTCTATAGCTTTGGTTGGGCGGTTGTTGGACAAGCTGCTAAGCACGTTAAGACCATCACCCAATCAATTATCAGAGAAGGGCCAAGAGGAATCCGAGAAGCAGTGTTAGTCGATATTAGCCAGTCAACTCTGAGCGACCAGGGGCATCCTGTGGTCTGGTAGTATGAGTGCTGAGCCGACGGTTTTGTAAGATATCATCCGGATCACAACCGGTGATGAGCTTTTCAACGGCCTCTTGTGGGCTGTCGGATGGCTGCCTTGTGAAATATCGCCAGGAGAATTGCCTTTTGCGAGTTGGCGGCTCGCTGGCGGGGTTTTTCTATCCTTCGCCCAAGGTGCACCAGCCATGGTATAATAATGTTAGCCATGGGGGTGGTTGTAGAGATACCACTGTTGCAGCTTGTGGTCAAGATAGAGATCGAGGAGTAGTATTCGAGATGGATTGAGACATGTAAGGTACATAGGAACGAAGGGATAGGGGAATTGTACGGATTTTGAAATTGTTAGATGATGTATGTAGTAAAGAGGAAGAATTGGAGAGGATTGAGATTGTGCATGGAGACAAAAGGGATTGGATTCGTCGATCGGGTATTGGAAATTTTCGAAGTATGTAATCGGGGAAAAAGCGATGAAGTTTCATTGGATCATACACGTGTTAATGGCAAATATCGTAGAGAGCAAGAGGTTTGGAGAGTGTTTTTTTTATTCTAGTTATCCAACAAAAATTAGCTGGTCAATTTCAAATACGTCGGGTATGTGAACATATGTGGAAGTTGAGCGGCCCATCTAAAGAGCCTGCTACATACATCGATAATATAAGAAACAAAAAGATAGCGGCATGGACATTTGAAGTCGGCAAAGTATACATATTCCATTCTGCTGAGAGGTATAAAGATGACCTTCACCCGCAGCAGCTATAGTATCTGTTTCCGTATTCCCATCTTCTTCACGCAGTGCCATCATGGTGAGATCCTTCGTGGAGATCCTCGCCGAGTTCCGGTTTCGTTTCAAACTTATCTGAATTTGCCTAGAAGGCCTGTCTTCATCATAAAATTGGCCACGTTGGCAGTGACGTGCCTAGCTTGAACATCGTAGCTCCACATCTCTTGTTGGAACTCATTTCATAATGAGCGTAAAGTGTTATTTGATTCCTTAAACTAACAATCGTAATTTGTTAACTATCTTCTCGGGGATAATAACGATGATCAGCATGTAAGGGATGCCTGCTTCTGTAACTCATGTATGATACATAGCCGCTGTACCCGTTCTTTGCCGTTGGGACGTCGTCCGCGACGTCAATCCGTAGCTCCGGATCATATCCAAAGACGCATTTGAACGGTGTCATCTTCTGTTGTGGGCAAACGTGGCTGTAGGGAGGAGGTTTGCCCGATTCATCTGCTCCACATTGGTAAATGCCCTTAAGCAGTTTTGAACAATCCCGTTTAACGTTTCGCTCTGTCCGTCTGACCGAGAATGGAACGTAGTCGATAGCCGCCTCTTAATGCGGGCATAATGGCATACCTCGTAGTGGCCGAAGGAATCCCTATAGAGTACGCAGCGAGCTGCTGGAATTTGAAATGGTCGCTTGCTTGACGCTGGAAGTACCATAGCAAGTCAGTTATAGTGGGCATCTACCTCATGCACGTACAAGGTCCAGACACAAGGCAAACGGACTAACAACATAGCATACAATCAAAAGCGGTAATCAGTTTGTCAGAGCAAGAGGGGGAACTTGAATAATTCGTACCGGATTTTTGGGGGAGGTGAGGTTCTCTTCCTTCTAATGCATTCTGTGGACCTGCTCGCCATATGCATGAGTAGGTAACTTATGGATAGAAGTGTGAGCAAAAAAAATAGACTACTTACTTGCTGTGGAAATTGAGACTGATCAATCGATAAATTCTGGGCGTGTTGCAATTGAATCTGTTGAAGTGTGTTGTTTGAAATGGTGTCACGTATGTAGCTGGATTAGAGAGCGGAATCCCCCACAACGAGAGACAATAATGAATAACAACAAGAAAGGAGATCAAAAAAAAAGAAATAAATAAGAAGCATCATATATGTAAACTTATCTCACCATCAGCTGTCTACCACTTCTTTTGTTCATTTTTGCTGTTGCTGTTGTCATATGTTGTCCTCTCTTCTCTTCACTTAATGGAAATTCAATTATGACGTGATTACCGATTTCATACCCACCTGCCTGTTCAACAGGCGAGTTTGTACCTCAGTCGTTCAGAGTTCTTATGAAGTGATGGCATAGTGATGAGAAGAGAGGAGGGAATTGTTGGAGAGTCTTCTGTGTGGCGTCGCTACTGGACTCATGTGGGAGATGACATTTATTGAAGATGAGAAGGGTTGAGATCAGGGAATAAGGGAAAGAGGGGGGGATGATCACGTTCAGGTGCAGATATTAGTTTGATAACTCAAGATGGCTGGACAATTTTCTTCTTCTCCACGCCCCTCGAACATGCG
>NPHW01003317.1:0-32314 GCA_002240705.1 Elaphomyces granulatus
GGCTGGGGTATCGAATATAAAAAAAGCTGCGCTTTCCCCCCCCCCCCGCTCAACAAGTTGCGTGGCCCCTCGTTTCTTTCAACCCTCACACAAGAATATACCCTCTCACGAAAATCAGAAACCATTCCCCTCCCATGCTCAAGGCAAAATACATACCGCTCACACCCTCTAATGTAGAAAGGCTCAAATAACTGTGTCGTAATTCATTGATCATTCGGCTGCAAGGCAGCTTCCTAATCGATTATTATCTTCTTCGGCGTATAGACAGGCGCCTTGGGAACGACGATTGACAGAATGCCGTTTTTCAGACTCGCTTTCACACCATCCCGGTCGACCGTTTTCGGGAAAGTGAATTTACGTTGGAACTTACCAACTTGTCGCTCAGACACCCAGTATTTTGGCGGGGACTCCTTCGACACTTCCTCAGGAGACAGGTTGGCAGAAGATTCACCTTTGTCGACCTCACCTTCGACTGTAGGCTGATCGGATTCCGGGGATGTCGCTTGATCGCTGGAGCTCGCCGTCTGTGGAACAGAGTTCTTGTAATCACGTCGAATACGGCCCTTGATCACCAGGATATTTGAGTGGGCAAATTCAATCTCAACATCACTCTGGCAAACGCCGGAGACCTCTCCATCTAGAAGGTAACTATCATTCGCCTCCCTCACATCAAATCTTGGCGATAAAGTCAAGGAGGATGGAGAGCGACGGGTGCTGGATCCCTTAATATTCGGACGACCCGAGCCGCGGCGGCGGGTTGCAAATAGTGGATAGAAAGCCATTGTTTCGATACGTTGTCGCGGGACTGTTTTCGAGAACTTTTGTAAATCTGTGTTGTTTGTAGTTTGGAGGCCAGTAATGATTTTTGTTTGCTTTCTTCTGGATAGTGTAAAATTAAAGGGTATGCTGCCATCTTATATAGGTTGTCGATTCGAGGCAACCTTAGAAGGGTTGTTAAATTGGAAAGTCACTACCTGGTGTACCGGCGTTAATCATCAATTTTACTGATTCCATTATTTTATATGGAATCTTCTGTATTGTCTTTAGGTATGGAACATATCACTGTTTCATGGACGTCAGCCACTACATGTTGTCACCATGGAAATCTCCGCAAAAATCTATTTTTTGGAACGACTGAGACTGCAATTCTGCGTTATTCTCAACAGGCAAAGCTCACTGGCACAATCAGAATGGCAACGCAGCCGCATCGTCGCCACTGAGGTCTGGTTTGAGGTCGTGAAGGACATGAAAATATATGTAGGCTTCGACTGAAACTCTCATTGTCTGCCTCTTATAGACAAACCCCGAGCTAACTAAAATGAATAATGACTCTGTATTCCATAATAATACACATAAGACAAGGAATGGAAAATTCCCAATAACAATAACTGTGTCGGCAATGCCCGTCCCTGTTTCACATCTTGGGGGCTGAACCCTTTCCATGGCTTACAGCTGTATCTTCAACATAAACAAAACATAATGATCTTGCAATTGACGAACCAAATAATGAGAAAATGAACTACCTAGTACTATGCTATGATACTATCATAGGTAGCTCATTGCGGGGTAAGGTACGGAGATCATGCATGAATTAATTCATGATAATGAGGTCATACCACATGCAAGAGTCCGGTGCAGCCTTGCCAGTCTAGACCTACGTAGAGCTTCTTCCGTCTGGATGTGGCTTCTTGGACATAACTTCAGCGTCCAATTCATACTTGATCGATTGTAGGACAGGAGGATGCGGCCGGGCTTACCTTTAAATTTTAATGGTGGTAAAACTTGATAGCTTTTTTGGAAGTCTTGGAGTCCATACATAGTAATGTTCAACGAGCCTTCGTCAGGAGTCGACGTCATCAGTATAGTACGTTTGTCACCGCCTTCGATGCCAAGCCATATTGAAGTGGAGCGGTGCCCTACTAGTTAGTGCCCTACGTGGGGCTCTCCCACCACTCAGAGCCTTCCAAACCCGCAGTTGAAACTTCAGAGGTTTATGACCTTTTCTACCTATCATAATAGTCTGACAGCTACATAGCGGAACCATCTAAGGACCCTTTCATGCCAAGTAGGTATACTATTATAAATGGCCTACATACTTCAAATAGCTACCGATCGTCATAAATAATTATACGCATGCATATATGTACCTGGACTTGAGTTGTATCCAGACCTCACTACATACTATCAGCTTGGGCTGACCGAGAAACAGAGGGGTCTGGGCTCGATATAACAAAGTCATAATACGACATGGTTACTTTTAATACCTAGGTCTAGGACCAATAGAATCGCCGGTCTAAAAAATATAGAGTTCAGAAAAGTCCAAGGCAGCCTGAAAGCTTAAGATGTAATCGGGCTCGCGATTGGAGGCAACGTTATCTATAACGTTTGATGAGTACCTGGGGTTAGTTAAAGGCAACATTGAACGCGTGTGCGATTTGAGGGCTAGTAGTGGTGAACCACCATCCATTGGTTAATAATAGTAACGTCAATACGACCCTGTGAGAACGACACCAATCTAACTTAATAAATGTCTAGTCCCTGCGTGTCCAATCTTATAATAGGTTAAGGTACAGTTAATACCCACCGTACTAGTACCGTGTTCGTAAGTTGTCCTAGGTAGTTACTAGTAAAGTTAGCGTCGAATAGGCAGAGGCTCTACCCGGATAGCTGTGAAGTATCCAATATTGTACATTATTTATTACATCCATGAGGATGCACAAGGCTGATTTTTAGAGGATGTGTAACCTCAGGTGCACATCCAGATCAGGGTTTCTGTTTCTATTGATGGTTGGATAATAATAATGAAGAGGATGTGCCCCTTGTCGTAATTACGACACCCTACTAGGTTAATCTTCATGGAAAGATGCTTCTTTTTTACTTTTTATTTACATACTAATTAGTCCTTTTGGTTACAAGGTACCATCATTATTATTTATTATTAACATCATCCAACATCACATCATCCCCCAGCCTGAAAGTTGCTATGATGTGTTTGTTTTGTTTTGAAGGATGACCCCGCTCCCTAGGTCCTTCAAAACAATCTCAAGACCCCTTTTTGTTATTAGTCGATTAAAATTGTTCTCAGCGGCCAAGTCCCTTTTTCCTGTTCTTTGCCAAAGAACAAGCTCAGCTCTGAATCGGTCCCTTTTTTCACACAAATCAGCCAACGAGGATAACAACTAGCCCCCGGTTTGAAAGTTCATCCGGTCAATCTCCCTGCTTCATGATCTTGACCTCTCCCTGTCACCTTCGTGGCCTCTGCTGAAGTTGGTGCTGGGGGAATTTCCAGCCAACCTCCCCTGTGATTTTTCCATATCTCCATCCGAATTTGTGTTCGCAGGGGAGGGGGTATATTTACTTCGATTGCGACTGGTAACAGCTAAGAGCGACCAGAGAGCAAGCAAGAAAGAGAGTCGGGAACGAAATCCAAACAGCTAATGCATTCATTGCATCCGTCGTGTCCGCTATTCTGCCGTTTTTCGACGATTACCCCGACATCCAATCCAGCCACTCCATAGGTATTTCCGTGTAGGGCTTGCAGGCGAATCGAAGGCCGTGTAGGGCGGCACTGCTGCACAGCCACTGACCTACCGATTGACATTCCCTACCCCGCATCGAGATTCATCATGGTCCGGCTTCCGCTGCCGCAACGCTTCACCACTCGTCGTGGCTCGAGATGCAGTACTCCCCAGAATCTTAGTCGAAGCGCGAGCCCAATGATGAATACTCTTGATTCCAGACCTTTGGTTCTGAAGACAACGGTGCTCAAGGTGAGCGGCCAACATGATCCCAAGAGCTGAGAAGGATGTTTGGAAATCAGTAACTGATCGAACATGGGGGATAGGGAAGGAGCTTGGCGGCCAAGGACAGAGGAGGCACCAGCGATCCGGTCAGTCTTGAATGTCATTTCTTAGCGCTGCTTCTGGGAGTGCGTCGGTCACTCACGATGTTCCCAGTATTTGGTTGTCACCCTTGGGGATGCCAGAGAATCCACCCCCACCATCAGCAAAACGCTGAATCCTGACTGGAATGTTACGTTTAACTTGCCAGTTGTCGGAGTCCCTCTATTAGAATGCATCTGCTGGGATCGAGATAGAATTGGGAGAGATTATATGGGAGAATTTGATATACCTCTCGAGGAAATATTTGCAGATGGCGAAGTGCACCAACAGGTAGGCTAGTATCCTCAATTCGCATGGTAATCAGTACTCTAACAAAATGTTGTAGCCAAGATGGTATACGCTTAATTCGAAAAGAAAGGGCGGTAGGAAGAAAAAAAGCACTGTCTCCGGAGAAATTCTTCTTCAGTTTACACTTTATGACCCTTCAAACGCTGCGCCGCAAGATACATATCGAAAGTTCAAAACCTTGGTTTGTGCAGGAGAAGATGAGGATCTAGCCAATGTGGATTTTCAAGAGAACGAGGAAGATATTGATAAAGAAGATGAAACATCGGACGAAACTGACGATCCCACTAGACCAGAAGTCGTCGAGAAACGAAAGAGACGGCTTCGCATTGCGCGGTTGAAACGCAAATCAATTGCTGCCCGGGCTTACCAGTTCGTCGGTGCCGGAAATGGGGTTGAAGGGATCGTGTTCATGGAAATCTCCAAGATCACTAATTTGCCTCCTGAGAAGAATGGTATGGGGCACTTATAACTGCTTAGGTGACATCCAAAAACTGATATCGTCTAGTAACGCGTACATCATTTGACATGGACCCGTTTGTTGTCACATCCTTAGGGAAAAAGACCTTGAGGACTCGGGTCATCCGCCACAATTTACACCCCGTCTTCGATGAAAAGGGAGTCTTCCAGGTGATGAAATATGAGCAAAATTACACTATCAGTTTCACTGTCATGGACAGAGACCAGCTGTCCGGGAATGATCTCGTCGCGACAGCTGAATTTCCTCTGCAAACTCTTATTTTTAACGCCCCGGAAGCAGATCCAGAAACAGGACTCTATAGGTTGCAAGATAGGTTGCAAGAGCCGTCTGCAGCAGTGCGCACACCCCCTGCTACAAAATCACGTTTTCGATTGCCGTTATCTCGGTCGTCTTCTTCGACCAGCTTGACAAAATTAGCAAAACCGACATTGAAATCCAAAAGCTCAGCTGCGTCCCTGTCAAGCCAGTTACAGCTAGACCAACAATCACAGACTGCTCCGACAATCGTTCCTGAGAGCAATAGCAGCGTGTTAAGTGGAATAACGATTCAAGTTGATGATGCCAGCAGTTCATCAAATCTTTCCCTCAATGAAAATGACCTCAAGGTCTACGTTATCCCGCTGTCTCTAAAGAATAAGGACCGTTGGGAAGACAAACACTCCCCAGAGCTTTACATAAAGGCAAAATACATGCCCTACCGAGCGTTGCGCCAGCAATTTTGGAGACTCATGCTCAGGCAATACGACGCAGATGAGAGCGGTCGCATTAGCAAGATTGAGCTAACGACGATGCTTGACACCCTGGGCTCGACCTTGAAGGAGTCTACTATAGATGACTTCTTCACGAGATTCGCATCTGAAAACCAGTTTAGTGATACTGCAGATCTAACTTTCGACCAAGCTGTCATCTGCCTCGAAGACACATTGCAGAAGCTGCAGAAGAAGACGTTGGGAGATATTAGATATAACATCCGTCAACTGACTCCTGCCATTTTATCGGCTGGACGCCAGGAAGATGAACCCTCGAGCAGTGACGAAATCACTGACTTTTATCGGTCGGATGCTAACTTCGATGAAACGGCCCTTCAAACCCCGTCTGATGAGGAACAGCCAACTGGAAGCGATGAATATCTTGAACCAGATGGGTTGTTTGATGAACGAGGCGAAGAACACGTTATTGAGATTCGAGAATGTCCTCTATGCCACCAGCCGCGACTCGGCAAACGGTCTGATGCAGACATCATCATGCACCTTGCAACCTGCGCCAGCCAGGATTGGAGGCAGGTAGACAACCTTGTCATGGGTGGATTCGTCACTTCTAGTCAAGCTCAGCGGAAATGGTATACCAAAGTTATTAACAAGATATCTTACGGCGGCTACAGGCTTGGCGCAAATTCCGCCAACATCCTTGTTCAAGATAGAATTACCGGACAGATTTCTGAGGAACGGATGAGTGTTTATATTCGCCTTGGTATCCGCTTACTTTACAAGGGACTTAAGAGTAGAGAGATGGAGAAGAAACGAAGTGAGTATTTAATTCGTAAATGTGTCCATGTGATATCGTTGACACTCCTCAGTACGCAAAATGCTTAAGTCCCTGAGCATCAAGCAAGGCAAAAAATATGATGACCCCGCCTCTGCCAGTCAGATTGAGGGCTTTATTCAATTTCACCGACTGGATATGTCAGAAGTTCTGTTGCCGATGGAGAAGTTCAAGAACTTCAATGAATTTTTCTATCGGGAGCTTAAGGCTAGCGCTCGCCCATGTTCTGCGCCAAACAATCCAAAAATTGTTGTGTCCCCCGCTGATTGTCGCACCGTGGTGTTCGATCGCATTGAAGACGCTAGGAAAATCTGGATTAAAGGCAGAGAATTCTCCGTCGAGAGGTTGCTCGGTGACGCTTATCCCGAGGATGCGAAACGTTATAAGAATGGCGCGCTGGGTATCTTCCGTCTGGCTCCGCAGGATTACCACAGGTTCCACATTCCAGTTGATGGCCTTTTGGGTGAACCGAGGACAATCGGCGGAGAATACTACACCGTAAATCCAATGGCCATACGTTCTGCGTTGGATGTCTACGGAGAAAATGTTAGGGTCTTAGTCCCAGTTGACTCAGTCACACATGGCAGAGTTATGGTGGTCTGTGTCGGCGCCATGATGGTGGGCAGTACTGTCATTACTCGTCAAGCTGGAGCAAAGGTTTCGCGAGCTGAAGAGCTTGGCTATTTCAAGTTTGGGGGCAGTACTATCGTCCTGCTTTTCGAGCCAGGTATGATTAACTTCGACAGCGACTTGATAAAGAACTCTAAGAGCGCCCTTGAAACCTTGGTGAGTGGATACATATGCTTCTACACATCACGTCGCTTGTCTGACTTGAGATTCCCTTCTAGGTCCGTGTGGGCATGTCCATCGGTCACAGCCCAGATGAGCCAGAATTCCAACCTGACCTACCCAAGAAAGAAGACCAAGTCACGATGGAGGAGAAGCAGGACGCAAGGCGCAGGATCGCAGGTAGCCTGGAACCTGCTCCTGAGTCTCCTCCTTGTTGAATTCCGAAACTTAAGCCTTGGTGATCTTCGATACTTCATCTAGTGAGATTACCTGATAAGTCTCATAGGATTACATACTCCCTCCTACCGGCTTGACTCTGCGTTGGGAAACGCTTTCATTTTCTTTTCTATTTTCCTGTACCTTATTGAACTACAGCGAGTTTTTCCCCCGTAAAATATGTAATCAATATCAGGTTTTTTTTTTGGTGTTTTTGGTAACACAAAATCAATTAAACCAGAAAGGCACATCTTCTGTTGGTTCTCAACATGACCAACATGACTGTATGATATTTATCCTATTGTATATGAATAATGTATGTTAATAATGTCTGCCAGTGTTGCTGTGAGTCTTGACTCTAGCCTTGGTACGGTACATATACAGTTCAGACGAAAATGGACTAGCGCGTTCCCACGCGCCACGACCAAACAACAACTCTGGGACTGGATCACCACTAAACAGAAGAATCCATTCAAACGACATCTTCTCACAGCAGTCGCATTTAGCTAGCTTATCCTCAACCTACGACAGACTGGTATCTGTTTGTATTGGGTGGATTGTCGTCCGCGTCTGTCAACGCTCGCTTCCTGACATGAGCACCACTGTCCTCACAACCACAAGGACAAAAACGACGCGTCGCGAGCCACTGAGGGCGATTGACATGGTGACTTCGCAGACGCAGTCGCACCCTGCATCGTCGTTAGCGCCGGATAGTGGAGGGAAAGGAAGATTGAGAAGGACAAGCGCTCGATTGAATGCAAAAGAAGGTGGAGGCGATGAAAGGATAGCCGTCGATGGAATAGTGCAGGGGAAAGATACAAGAGCAAGCGGGAGAAAAAGGAAGGCCGGTGAGCGCCCTCTCTGTTCATTGGTTGATGGCACTAGAACTTCTTAGGTTTTTTTTTTCTCTGTTGCTCTAGGATTGAAAGACATCTAATGGCCATCACCTCGAGAATAATGCGCTGATTTTTACCGGGTTTTCTAGGAGCTTATGATGAAGATGTTGGGGGCTTCCAGTTCACGCGGACGAATCTGAAGAAGGTGAAACCGTTAGTTTCCGAGGACGCCATTGCTCCAGAGCCGCTTGTAGCAACTCCTATCCAACAGCAATTACCCAAAAAAGGAAGACCGGCGAAAACGAGGTCTGGCAAAAAGCCCGGAGTTACGACTGAAGATAGTGTCGATAAGACCACTATAAGCAAAGCAGCGCGAGGACGACCCAGAAGGGTGTCAACTGAGCAGGAACCAGATATAAATGGCCATATTTTGCGGAGGCACCACAATGAAGATTCATTTGCGACAGAAAATACACGGAAGAAGGGTCGACTTAGCAAATCAAAAACTGCAGAAACAAATGGATTTTTACCCTCAGAACCCACCAACGCCGCCGGCACGTCGAAAATCGCATTACCATTTACGGACACCCCTGTCATTCGTCGAAACAAAGAAATGAGAGAAGGAAGAGGAAGGACCCAAAGACGCAGTAGCCTTGGTATGAGAGGGCGAAGAGCGAGTTCCTTGATTGAGTCTGGGGTGTCTAATGGTGGGCAAATAGAATATATTTCTAACTTGGACTCGATGGTTTACTGATCCACCCTCTTGCAGCATTGCCACATAAAGAGGTTGACACGGTAGACTTCTATAAACATATCGCAAGTGAAGGGTTATCCGAGCCTCGAAGGATGAAACAGTTACTCACTTGGTGCGCAACTCGGGCTATGGGGAGCAAGCCATCCGGGTCTCGGTCGGATGATGATAGCGCAAGATTAGCAGGTATGTGGCCTTTGCTAAACATTCAGCATAAGGGTATGCTGATTTTTGCAGCACGAGTCATCCAAGAGGAACTACTTCAGGACTTCTCAAACAAGTCTGAACTATCCGACTGGTTCGGACGAGAGGATGCCGATCCTCCAGCTCTGGTTGTGAGAAAGCCGAACCCGAAGAACTTACAAAACGCAGAGAAGATCAAAGAGTTGGAGGAACAAATACAACGGTAAGTCGGTTCAGGCGCACTTAACCTAGTCGCAAGGGGCTCGTACTAAGATGGCTATTGTCAAAAAGGCTACAAATCGAAAGACAGGCTTTTAATGCCCTTCTTGGACCACCAAGAATTGTGCGTATTTGTTCCGGAGCATCTGGCGATGAGCAGCTTGGACAGCAAGATGATCGACCGGGCGGCCGATTACCAGACAAAGGCCAATCAGATGGCCGTCTGTCAGATATTGACATCTCTCTCTTACACCCATCTCAACAATCGCTTCTCACCTCACTCGATCCGATCGGGTCAGATGAGCGTGGAAACGAGCACAAGGAAGATACACGACCCTCATCTGCCATTCTTCAACCTGTCTCACCTGCCATCGTCTCCTCACGTCTCTCTCGTATTACCACGTCGCTAGCGCCTGCACTTGACTCCTTCGCATCAGGGATCCATGACATAGAGCTGTATCGTGCCGCTGCCGATAACGTTTCGTCGAAGATTCTACGAATTTGCTCGCAACGGTTAGAGGAACGGGATTATTATAATACGCGGGCATCTTTGGATATTGAAATGGGACGTGAGGACAACGAAGGGGGGTCAAGTAAAGGCAAATCAAAGGTTCGAATACGACCAGAAAAACAGCAGGAGGACATTAGTGTCGTGCTAGGAGCATTGAGTCGTATTGAAAGAAGATAATCGTCGTTTGAGATGCATGGTAATGAACAGACTTTCCACATTATATATTGTATATTCATCCTTTTACCTTCTCCCTCGGGCTTGGAAAACCTATTTCTTCATTTTGATTATGCTTACTTGCTTCGGTGATGACGATATGGATGTGATGAACTGTATGGATAGCTTGGAGTGGGATTGATCAATTTGATCGGTATGATATGGGTATGTATATGGTATCGTCTGTTTCGCCCGAAGAAACAGCAGCGTTGCGTAGGACACTTATGTTCTTGTCCCTTGGATTTAACTGAAATTATATTTTATACCCCTGGCTGGAAGTATCCGAGTCATACTGTTCCAGTTATTCTACGCACCTAGGTAATGTTTATATGAATCAATCACTGCGAGCTCTATGATAGAAGATTTGGAATTGTGGTGTGAACATCCCGGCTTCTCCATTTAGTATGTATGACCCTTTCTTTGCCTTTGCAGGTAGTGTGTCATATCTTGGGACATTGAAACGTTCAAACTAGGAATGATGATACGAATTAGGGTGAGTACTCTGATGTCAGATATGATACCCTTTTTTCCATTATATCAATTAATTATCCCGATTTGTCTCTGGTCCCGGCCGCCCCGATTCCCCCTTGTCGTTCTTCTGCTGAGCTAATAAATAAATAATAAATACATACGTAAGTATCGTACTATAGCCTATGGAGAATCTTAGGTAAGGAATGTTTATTTTTTGGTTTATTATTAGGAATTCTTTTCGGGTTATTATTTGTGGGTATTAGATAACAAATCTAGCAAATCTAGCAAATCTAGCCATTCGAACATATGATTGAACCAAAAAAAAAAAAAGAAAGCGTGGCGATAAAAGCCATTATTCTTTTAGTAACCTATCATATGTGTATTCCTTATCATATGCCCTGGATGAGGAAATGATTTGTCTTATATTACCTACAATTGGTCCAGTTTTGACGCAAAATCCTACATAGATTGCAATCATCGGATGATTTTCTATATATAAAATCCTTTGTTTGTTCGACTCGTCGAGATCGGTGCACAATTCGACCGACCAATTATTGGAATTTGGCAATCTTGCCCACGGACGAGGGCTGAACCGCGCTGATGGGAATTTGGTAATGACTGAGTCACTGAGATTCGGATATAAAAATCGATGATTACTATGATAGTTATGTAGGAGCTTATAGTAACTAGCTACTTACTTATCTAGGTAGGTAACGACAAATACATATATAATATACTTCAGAGGATCGCAATTCCCAACCCTGCAGCATGGCAAAAACATGACAAATATGATACAAGAGTAGTTAGTATGTAGTATGATATATGAATGTAGTAATTAACTGCGTAGGTAGGTAGTCTTTGGGACGGACGAATTTACACGTCTGCCTACTTATTATTAAGCTTAGCTATCTAGGTACCAAGTGATTATTTGAAATGCATATGTCATGAGAAAGTGATGTGTGTGTTTATATGTAGGTAGGTAGTCCTACAAAATCCAATACTTATTACAAAATATCATACAATATATACTACACGTCCGAGTCGTATGTAGGCCAGTTTCAAACCGAGCCATGAGCTCGAGGGAAAGGATGAGCTCCCTCGATTGAGGTATGAGCTGAGCTGTGAACTGTGGAGCTGTGAGCTATGAGCTATGAAGCTGTTCCCTGCCAAGATCACCACCAGCTGGGGTACGGGTCCAGCAGCCCTATCACATATGCCGGAATTATAGTACCTATGCATGCTTGCTATAATATGATCTGTAATCATATGCCTCCAGGCGTGCGTATATCACCGGTTACCCGATCGATGGTCGACTCCAATTGAGGGCGTATAGTAGAGGTAGATATGCACATATATAGACGGTATATGTAGTAGTAGTAGTTGTTGTTGTTGTTGTTTGAGAGGTTCAAATTGATAATGATAGATTAGTGTAAAGACAGAGGGGGATAGTAGGTAGTACTATATAATTTCAAGTTAATCCTACCTAGGTACTGTTGTATCGCTATCCCTCTTGTAGATAGCCATCAATTGCGTAACTTGCATCCGTCCCTGACATGAGAATAATGAATATGTAGTAGTGGGTGTCTCTCAACGGCCCACTGCATGTATGTAGGGATTAAAATACTATATAGCATGTCATAGTTAAAAAGAATGCATACTATATGCTTTGATACACGTGCGTTCAAGTTGCACAAAGGACGTTTTCAGAATTCGGATACATACATGTCGAGATACCTCCTTGGTCTTTTGTTTTCAAAACACGTGAATGAGCCACTCACATCGGACCTGCATGTCCCTGGATTGAATAGTACTGTCTCCATTCATTAAGTTTCCTGGCTGCTCGATCAGCAGAGTCCGAGTCAGAGTCAGAGTCCAGAAGACAAATCCTTGATCAACTCTAAAGTTAAGTTCATTCGTTGATCAGCTCAGCTGCAGCATCGATCCGTCTGTACGTACGCGGATTCGCGGATTGGATGTGTTAATAAAGTTCTTTATCATACATAGTACCTACCTACCTAGTACATTGAAATAGCTGGAATGCCATGGCCAGAACTTAAGCAGCCGTCGTCGATCATGATCAACCCCTAAGGTCTATGATATGCACCGGTCCCGATCATACATACATACATATGCGGATCGATCTTTTCCGGTGTTGGATTTTGCGGCCTGCTTGTAGGACAGGATTACACATGGATGGATGCATGCTATGTATGCTAGGTTATTAATTAGCGTCCATATCCCAAAGTCCTGGGTTTCGCGATCGTTGTCGGGAATCGACATGACAGCTACAACATATGATGCGATTTTTTTCTTTTTTTCTGATGAACCATGCCATAGAATAGTAATGTGTATGTACATACCTAACCTATCCAACCGTCCAAACTTTATATCTGGTCACGGCCTTGTGCTATCTATGTTAGATCTGACAGCTGCTGATCGTTCTTTGGGTCTGACCATGTGGGAATAATGGGACCCACATGTTCATACCTAATCAAACCCTACCTAGGTAGCCAGGGCATCTAATTCGTTGTGGATTGAAATTCAAAGTGACAAATCGGAAGATGGGATGTTTGCAATAATAATGAGATATGATAGTTAGTTATGCAAAACGACATGGGGAAAGTACGCTTTCACTTTCAATTTTAGTCATATACATGGAACTGTTAACAAACCAATTGATTGGTTCAGCGACTAGGTCTTTGGCTATATACATTATTAATGTCAAGCTTTCAATAATTCAAATATCATAATGATATTCTCCCGAACCGGCATATTTTCGCCGAGGATAATGATGTAGTAATATTTGTTTGTTTTCCCGTCTCTTGTCCTATTATTAATATTTCCAACTCTTGATCGTTTATGACTTAAACGGCACGCGGAGAATTCGAACACCGAGCCAACATCATCTTCTTAATTGATAGTAAGTAATTAGAATCAACTAGAATACCAATTTAGCTCAGAATACCTATCATACGTAAAGAAGGATTAGGAAATTCATTAGTCCATATATTGTATACATAATGACTAGGTCTGACCTGAAGGGGGCGCCACCGGTCGTGGCTTACCAATGTACATATCATGATTCATAGGTAGTTTGAGTGAGATTGAACTAAATTGTAACTACCTATCATAAGGTTAATAATCCTACTCCACATAGAGGGGCCAAAGATAGTGTTCAAATAAAGGCTAGAGCTGAAATTATGCTTTTGTGGAACGAAACCGGCTTCGAACCGTGAAACGGATTTTTAAGTTTAAAATGCCCAGAGTTTGGAAAGGCTTTAACTAGATAACTAGCGCTAGTTTTCTGTCTTATCTTATAGTTCTATCCACCTAGTAACTATTCTTCATCTGTTAGTGACTAGTAGGGCAATCTACTGCAACTAGAGTCTGCTAGTAGGGTAGCGTAGAGACTAGTAAGTTAGTACCTACTAGACCAAGACCATCAAGATCAAGGCCCTGATATAAAATATCTCTCGCCAACCGTCTGACTCGAGTAACTGAGATAACTAATGGTATTCTTTTTTTATTATGTATTAGTGATCGTTGGTATGCAACCTTTTTTGGTCACAGCAAATTTCCAATCAAGCAAGCCCTGCCAATGGTTAGAAATACTCTATCACACCTTCATTCTCCTTTTGTTAAAGTTTTTTTACTTCCCAACAGCGAATTGTTCCAGAACACCTAATAACTTAAGTGGTCGTTGGCCAACGTTGGCCAAGCATACTCCGGGATGCCTAATGTGCATAAATCCCCTGAGTCCTGTCCCCATTTTTTTAACTTATCATATATAGGGGGCCAAGATTTCAAGGCCTACCTTGGCCATTTGTGGGTCACTCAACGCATTCCGTCATTTGCCGGGATGTCTATCATAGTATTCAGGGTCCGGATGCTCTTCATTAATAACTTAATTAAGCCTTGAAGGGTCTGAGCATGGATGCAGGGCGTAGATTGATAGAAGGCAACCTCTGCACTTGAGCGGCCGGCTGCAGGTCCACATGCATATTCTAATGGATTCGCTATGGTGCCGGACAAGTTCCCGGGCCGTAATATTACCGCAAATACAGGTAAAATACATGGTGTATTAGTATGAATGTATATGAATATGATAGAAACCATTAAAGGTTCTCACCAGTGCCTATCCAATGGAATCAATCGCTGGAGAAAAGGACATACACCCTCCGAGTGGGCTGCTTCCATATACATACGTAACCCCTACTAGTTCAAGTTAGCCAAGATGGTGAGTTCTTGACACAATCACAGTGTGTACCTCCTCCCACATATATGGCACCAAAAATACTCAACATGATTTGATTCACAATGGACTTTTGGATAGAAAATTGCATCGTGGCGCCCCTCATTCCCAGGAACAGTCATATAGGTTCCTCTATTTCGCATTCTTGCTATAGTTCGGCTGCGTGGCAAGTAATTGCCTTGCACAACAGTCTATACAGGTAGCTAGATTAGCTTGAGTCTCTATCAAAGCTAAGCAGTTATGAATTGCAACGTGCCTATGCATAGTTATACGGCAAATTGCCATGTTCTGACAGGAATCGCAATTCGGCTTTGCACTTCTCAGCTCTCTTCGAGAATGGCTTGAATCCCTTTTGCACCCGTTCCATGATTGCCAAAAAGGATCCAGCTCCACATATCCTGTTGCACAACCATTCCAGATGTTGGACCACATGCATCCGTGCGCATAAACGGAGTGACTGGTGCCATGGCATTGTCGAAGATGAATACCTGCAGATTGATAAAGGCAGGCGCGTCTGATCTTCCACCTCTTTCGGAGATTCCACGTATTCGCTGGCCTCGAGTTCCAGCCTGTCGGATGGAGAAATATTTTCTTCCACTAGCACTGGCCTTAGAACTTCTGGGGCCTTGCTGCCAATTCTACTGAGATCAAATTGTCTTCTGGGGCAATTTGTTGCCTCAGAGGCAAGGCAATTTGAAGCTGGTGGTCACGTGACCAAAATAGTTACTGTTGGAAACCCCAAAATTACGGCCTTGTAACGCATTAATTTCTCTGTAACGTGCAAGTATTTTTAAATAAAAAAAGCACAGGGTTGTAGAGAAACCATTTGTCTTTATCCTCTAGCTTTTCTCACATCAAACTACTGGTGTTGTGTTGTGGAAATTAATGTTGGTAAATGGCACAATTTGCATGTTCCGTTCATTGGTGTTTCGTTACCTAGGTAGTTTTAAGCTTGCGACATAGTCACTAGCCCCTGCCCCCCAAAAAAAAGCTAGAGAGGAAGCTCTAATCATCTATTGTTGCAAAACCAACGTCCCCGATGTCTGCAGTAGTAAGTAACATGCTCCCGCCAGATCTCCAGCAGCTAAAAAGAAGATCTAGCTGCAAAAACCAATAATAAAATGTTATCCACTTGGGACTAATCTTCATCTCATGTGAGTGCATAATCTCCACGCAACTTCGTGAATTATTGCATGAACCATAAACTGGTGTTGTACGAGATTCGGACAGTGATTGCAGAGGGTTAGATGAATTAGGTACCTATTGGCAAGCTCGTGATGCTGTGGACGATAGCATGAACAGAATTCTACACAACCCTGAGCAGGAACTTGTTATCTTGTACTATAAAATCTGTAAATGGATTTTCCACCGTCTTGCTCACAAGACGGGAGTGCTACCTTAGCTAACATTTTCCTGATAGGTGAATCAGAAGGGCCGTACGGGTCACACACCGGGTTGAAATTGCCTCCTATAGGTATGGGGCAGGGTTATGTGTGACGGGAATGGACCTATTGTTTTGGCCATTAGCTATTTTCATTTATGTGCAACAGTTGCCTCGATGCGTAGTAGCCACACCTTAGCTCTGATCTTACTAGATCATTATCGATCCACTCATATCGGAGCCAATCGTATGCAGTTTCCGAGTCTTCGGATGTAGTGAAAAGTCTTTAATGTGAGGAGTAGATGTTTCAAAGTTAGAACAGACTCCCCGCATCGTTTTAACCACATGGTCGACGTCTCATGGAACTGCTTTCCGATGCACATGCTGTGTTTGTTACCCAATTCAATCATGGTGCAACCTGAAATTCATCTATACCAATAAAATAATAACTCACCGTTGCTACGTCACTCCAGCAACAACTGTAAAAGACTGTAAATTGGGAACCAGCAATCTCCCAGCCAAAAAGAAAAGCTTAAACTTAATACTTCTGATCCACGTAACAGGAGTCAAAGGAAAATACTGGATAGCCAGTATCTCTTGTATATCAACAATGGTGTATAGGGATCTCGATTACATTAAAGTTTACCGGATCCGTGCAGTCATCAGGGGGCTTGATCAGGAATACGGCCTTATCGAAGTTATGGGACGGCGAATTTTCCCAATCAACGCCGGCATTCGGCCATAAGGGGACTTTTAAAATTAGAACAGATACCCTCAGTAGACAGGACATATCTGACCGCTAAGGCTTATGGTGGTGCGGTTCCCACAACCGTTGAATTCACCAAACTAGACTTGATATTCCACAAAAGATGGTCAATGTCCTGTGCTATTTAGCACAGGGGTTGGCTCGGAGAAGTGTATAGAATTACCTGGCATTGGCTGGGCTGAAAAAAGATCAGCGCGCGCTATGGCCTTCCCCTATCCCTAAGTGAAACCGAGGAACTTGAATAGAAGCGCCTGACATTACTTCAGAAGGTTGACTCATCAATCATCAACTGTTGATCCGCTGTGGCCGAAGAAATGTACGAAGCCACAGGAGTCACAACTCAACTGGGAACGCTATTATGATTTGCTTATTGGCCGTCGTTGGATGTTCGACACGTAATGCGAAGTTGTCTTCCTTATAGAACATCCCAAGGCGGTCTTCGTAATCATTAACAATCCATCATCGGGTGAAAGCGGTTCAGATATCTTTGTTTGTTCTCCTGTTTTGCCCCCAAATGGTCCATGCGTTAAGCTCAGGGTCCAGTGGCTGGTGATCTTTCTGAGAATTTTATAAGTTAGAACGTGGAATTATCCGTAACCAAGTTTTATCAATTGGGAATCCCAATTTTCATTAAAGGACGAGCAGGTTCTAATAAGATTAGCTGTCAACGTCTTCTGGACTCCATAAAAACGATATTGGATGGATCACAGTGAGTCTCCCGAGAGAAGATGCAGTATTTCTCTCAGCTATCCGACCGACTTCGTTTGGATGCACACTGGTCACCATCGTCCGTTGGGCTTGGGGGAGTTAATATCCGCACCTGGAGCATGACTCCCCTTGAACTTGATATGTGGGCATCGAAGCTAGATCCAAAGAATCTAGTGTCACTCCCCCATTCCCGGTGTGGCACCTTGTCGAGGGCGCATGGGACTGTGGACCAGTCGCAAGATAGCTGCAGGAGCAGAAACGCGATAAAATGCTTGTAAATGACGAGCTGGGAGTGATAATCAGGGTGCAAGGCTACTTCCATGCCCAACTCTCTCGCGATGGCATGGGGAAGCAGGGTGTGACCCGCGTCTGGAAGGAATAATATACCTCTTCCGTTCATACCCATTCCATGTTCTATGGCGGTTAACAGCTTAAGTATATCTGATACATTTGATCACGTCGTCGTAGGAAAGCTCTCTAATGTATCCCTATGGCTTGTCGAGCTACGGTTCCCGCGTTCCTCCTAGTTTCTTGTTCTTTGTGTATCCATCCATCCGCTTCCCCTTCACTCAACAGACCACGTTCTATACGAATTGCCAGTGTGAATAAAATCGGTGGGCCTCGCCTTGGTAGTTTTATAGTTGACCCTTTCTCATGGTATCCGCTGCTACTCTGCCGTGGACGTAAGTATGCACGCATGACGTACTCTCATTTCTCATACTTAGCCACAGCAGGCGCTGGCTCTGTGTCTTCGGGACGATCGCGTAAGGCCACTCTGCAGCGGGCCAAAAGGTTCAGGGACGAGCTGCTATTATATATCCCGTCTAATTTTGCATTGCTGTTATCAGGCGTTGTTGGTTTGTCAAATCATGTGCTGTTCTGCTTGGTTACGCAACATAAATGACTGTTGTAGGGAGAAAGTCATAAGGGCGTCACCCTTCGTTCCAAAAAAAAGAAACTGTGCGCAATCCACTTGAATCAGACCTGTTAATCATACGTGATGGCAGGCGGATACTTTGATCTCCTGCCAACATCCTCCACGGAGGAGTCTAAGGATAGCAAGTCCTCATTGGATTCACAAAGGCCGTCCCCACTTTTCTCTGTCATTGATGACAGTGATGAGATTCCACAGAAAATTATATCAGAGTTCAGTTATCTTCAGGATATGTACCAGAATGCGGGTCTCCCGGATTACACGAATCACATCCATCTGGGAATGAACGGACCAGAGCGCTATACCAACAGAGGCAACTCGTTATCCAAACTTCGCCGTCATGAAAGGGGCCTTCCTCAAAGACCGGCACCCATCGTCTGCATTCCATATGCAGAGAGTCAAGGCAGGGGTCCGCGACAGTCTCCCGGGCCAGATGATGGCTCCGACATGTCAACAGAGCTCTCAGGGTCTACTCTCAATTCCGGGAACAGTTCGCCGGGTGGGAAGGATGAAATCAGCGATGAAAACGGGCCAGATAATCACTTAGTAGAGGTAGCAAGTCAGCGACTAGCTTCCTTGCCTTATTATCCCCCAAAATCTCCGACGTCCGTCTTAAGTTCTAAAGCATCATCATCAATCGTGTCAATTCCGATCAAGGCAGACCTGGACTTAGACGATTATGATAGTTTTCACCTGATACCTTTCCTCAACAAAGAGGTGATTGATTTAACGGACGAGGATGGAGTGTTCCTAAAGACAGAGAAGCGGCGACAATCAACAGGAACGTTTGAAGCCCATAAAATGACGCGTAAGGGTGCTGCAGTTAAAACTTCGCCTCTTGGACTAGGGTGTGAACAGCTTAGGTCAATTGATGATAGGGACTCTGATATAGGTGTTGAAAAGCCGCATCGTTACCGCGGTGGGATCCTGTCGTCACTGCGCAAGATACAAACAAGCGGTAGACATCGAAATCGACTTCGAGTTGGAAGCCTGGGGGATGTCAGCATCAGGAGAGGATCTCTGAGTAGGGATTTTGGAACCATATCACCGAGGCCCAGAAGATGGTACGACAAGTCGTCCAACTTGTCCGCAACTTCCCTTGCCAGCTTAAATGCGAGGAACTCGTTTTCGAGCTCTCGACCCACGCTCAAGCGATCAAGAAGTAGTGGCGGTTTAACAGCAGCAGCCAAACGCTTCATCCGGCCTCACCTTGCAGAAGACGAGATAGTCGTCACTATTCATATAGAAGGGGTCCGTTCTCGACAAATGTACATCATGGGACTCTGTCGGGCGTTGATGAAGTATGGCGCGCCAACTCATCGGCTAGAGGAGTATATGAATACAACGGCGCGTGTCCTGCAGATTGAGGGACAGTTCTTATACATCCCAGGATGCATGATCGTCTCATTCGACGACGTATCGACACACACCACAGAAGTCAAACTAGTGAAATCATCACAAGACATTGATCTCGGTCGACTAACAGATGCTCACCAGATATACAAAGAAGTGGTCCACGATGTGATCGGTGTGGAGGAGGCTATCCGGAGGTTGGATGAAATCAAGAAGCAGAAACCCAGATTCAATACTTGGTTCCTGATTCTGATGTATGGATGCGCCAGTGCTACTGTCGGCCCCTTTGCATTTGGCGCGCGGCCTATTGACATGCCCATCGCATTCTTACTGGGGTGCCTTCTTGGGATCCTCCAGCTTGTTTTATCGCCACGATCGTACCTGTACTCGAACGTCTTCGAAATTTCAGCTGCTGTTCTCACATCCTTTCTAGCCAGGGCTTTCGGTAGTATAACTTACCGGGGTGGTCGATTGTTCTGTTTTCCTGCCCTAGCTCAATCAGCCATTGCCCTCATCTTGCCTGGCTACATGGTGCTCTGTGGTAGTTTAGAACTTCAATCACGCAGTATCGTGGCCGGATCCGTTCGAATGGTTTACTCGATCATCTACTCACTCTTTCTCAGCTTTGGGATCACGATCGGGACGGCTGTGTATGGCCTCCTGGATTCGAACGCGTCGTCCGATTATACTTGTCCCGCGAGTCCCCTTAGTAACGAGTACCTTCAACATTTACCTTTTGTGCCCCTCTTCACATTCTGTCTGGCCACCATCAGTCAAGCAAAATGGCAACAAGTACCTGTGATGCTCATCATCTCGCTTTCCGGATACGTAGTCAATTATTTTTCCATGAAACAGTTTGGCAGTAATACACAAGTTGCCAATGCTCTTGGGGCTTTTGTTATTGGTGTGATGGGAAACCTATATAGCCGACTCCGACATGGTCTCGCCGCGGCTGTTATTCTTCCTGCTATTTTTGTACAGGTTCCTTCCGGTCTCGCCGCCAGTGGTTCCTTAATATCTGGTATCATTTCTGCCGATGAGATAACACGAAATCAATCTCAATCCCTTTACTCCATCATTACCAACGGTACCCAAGGCTTTCTCGAAGCAGAGAAATACTTGTCTCAGCCAAGTTACACAGACAGCAGACAGTACAATGATGTCGTTTTCGGACTCGGTTATGGAATGATTCAAGTAGCCATTGGTATCACCGTCGGCTTGTTTCTCGCTGCATTGGTTGTTTATCCGTTTGGAAAGAAACGAAGCGGACTCTTCAGTTTCTAATAACTCGGATGTATATACAAAATTTACATATGTTTTTTTTGGGTGTTTTCTCTAGCTGTTCCATATTCTTCTGTACTCTACAATGGTGTCTTTACCTTGGATCTTTCGCCAGAACTTGCATGTCATTCTTATAGCATCTTCCCTCCAATATCTGTGATTTCATGCATATGCTGTTCCACCATCCATCTAGCATGCATGGGCTGGAGTTTATTGGAAATATCTATCTGTTTTTTTTTTTTTTTTTTTTAAAGAAGTCTTCACTTTTATTGGAACCGCGTGGCACGCGGACTAGTGATAATTTCTATCTTATAGAATAGCAAATAATTTATAGATAGGTACATACCCAATCAGAGATAATATACTGTATGGAATACAAATTAAAAGCAGGTCCAACGTCTTGCCACATCTACATACTTACTCTAGGATATAACCGTATCATTTAACAACGTCAACTGGAAATGAAAAATAAAAAATACAGCGTTGTGTTACTTGTGTATTTTAGATTACGTATAGCGAAGTTGAATGGATCTCACGCTTTAATGCATTTTCTTGAATTTCTTCAGTCAAAAGGGAACAACAGCGTGATCAGGAGAAAACCGAGTGCTTTATATTCGGAATCTCATTCCAATGAATTTTAGTTCACTTGCCTGGAAACCCAGCAATCCAGTTTCATGCTTTCGTAACAGTCTGTAAGACAGGATGAAGCTTCAGCAAAAACACTCAGGAGTAAGTCGCCTCCAGAACTCCCCCGAGCTTAGGTGGACATCAACCACCAACGAAGTGAAAGGAGTGATCGGGCAAATTAAATTAAGGAACGTCCCCAATAACCCATGTCGTCCTAAATGAATAGTACTAGCAAAATAAAAAGAAAGGAACGTACCGAAGCGAAAAAGACAAAATCAGGATGACATTGACGGGGGAGATATTGTAAAAGCAAGAAATAACAAGTTCCCAACAAGAGCAAGGATTCCCATCGCCTCAAGTGTCACGTTAAAAGCATTTCATCATATAGCTGGGGTCTTGCGCTTCTCGGCGCTGGAGAGGACTAGCATAGGCGTCTTGCGCCTCCCCGAACCCTGAGGCACTGTCCTCTGACCAGCAACGATGGCAGCAGCCGAGGGAGGTCCTTTGGGGGATGTGGAGACCCGGTCGGCTCGAATCTCCATCGGCTTTCCACTCACGCTGGAACTCTCATCACTGCTAAAAGAAGCTGCCGTGTATAGGCTGTCATTGGAAGCACGTTCCCGAGATGATCGGTCTTTCTCCTTCATCTCAGACCCAATCGCACCATTGGCAGCCGCACGGAGGCTTCCCAGGCTGGGCTTGCTCGAAAGGCTGCCGCTGCGTCGGCTGCCAGTATCGCCGTCCGGCACGGAAAAGACAAATTCGGCCTCGCTGGCCGGAGTGTTACTTCCACCGCTGCTATGGCTACGGGATTCGCCACGCCGTTCAATACCAGCGCGGACGAGGCTGTGGACGGCACGACGGCGCTGACGGGTAGCAAAATTCTTACTTCCCTCGTGCTTAGAAGTCGGTTTAGCAACCAGATCCTCCAGTGACGGGGGGCCACGTGGCTGACGAATGGGATGTTCACCCGCACGACCCTGGCCTGGGCCAAATGTACCCGTCTGCGGCGTGGGAGGAAACCCAGCTGATCTCGGACCGACGTTCGCCGTCCGGGAGTTATCGGTATTGGCTTTGATGCCAGGGACAAACGAAGGGCTCTTTTTGTGATTCCGACGGAACGCGTTGGCAGATGGTGGCGGTAGAGGGGCAACGTCCGGCGGAGGCGAAGGGCTATTCTTGGGCGGTGAGGTCGTGCGGGATGAGTTGATCGGAGATTCAATCATCTCTGGGGGCGGAGAAACTTCCGCACGGAATGGAGGAAGGTTGGTGGCAAGCGATGGAACATGCTCTTGATAGGAAATGGCCGGCTCCTCCGTCTGCTGCGTACTGTTGTCTACCACGAAACTTTGCTGGCCTGTCATGGGATTGTACACTGAAAACAAACCCGGTTGCCCGGGAACGGGCTGGACAACCGGCTGCATGCCCTGTTGGAGTTGCTGTTGATAAAGACTGACCCCGGGTACGAAAGACGGGAGTTGTGGGGTTGAAGGGGGCGGTGATGGCTGCTGTACCACCGGGAGGCCAAGACTAAGGCCTTGGAACTGTTGCTGGGCGGCCGCAGTCACGTTGATTAGTTGCTGCTGCAAACGTTGCTGCTGAGCGGCCAAGAAGAGGTTTGTCGTCATCAGCTCGGCATACAGATTATCATCAATCCCTTCGCCATCAATATCGATCGCAGGAGGCGCCAATACCTGCTCCGGTAGGGAATACAACGGCCGTCCCATGTTCATGCCATAATTCACATTCATGTTAGCAGTAGGGCTCATCCCGTAAGCGTTCTGCGAAAAGCTCGTCCCCGTTGCCGTCTGGGGAAGACGCTCTGTAAGGCGGAGTGAAGAGTGCGCATGCCTGCTGCCTTCGAGGCCAACACGTTGCCGCTGGTGCTGGGTGGATGGGATGTTGGCTGACTTGGGCGCGGTCCTCAATCCGGCCAAGAGATGAGAGCGGCTAGTCCGCGGGGTGGAAATCGTCGGAGACGGTTGATGTTCATCGATTGCAGATATCTGAGAGGGTGTCACACTCAACCTCTTGATATGGGAACCCTTCCCCCGAGAAGCGAAACCAGAACCGGGAACGCCAAGAGACCCGCCATCGAAAGAATTGTACGTCATCTGAGCAAGACCGCCGGTATCCATACTCAATGGTTAGGGGGGAGAGGGGATATCTATGTCAGATATGTGCAAGGTGCAAAAATTAATGATTCAGCGAAGGACCGATCTTCGCTGGATGACAGGTCTTTGTAGTTTTGTACGAGAAATATAGCAGGTACGCTCTGCGGTCAACCACAGCTGTCGTGCGATGGGAATTATAGATATTAAAGTGGCAAATTGATGTAGGTAAAACGCCGGTCCAGGCCAACGCAGAGGGCCAATCGAGAAGAAAATGAAAGATAAAATATGAAATTGGGAAGCAAAAATTCTAAAAGTGAGGTTGATGAGGGCAATACAAACACACCCTGTGAAAGCGATTTGTCAGACAGAGACCAAGAGATCGCAAAAGTTGGCGGTCATACCAGAATCAAAACCAAGTATAAAATGAATGGACTTAGATCCCAAGATCAGATTTGCTTGAGGGGAATTAAGATGTACAACGAAGATAGGTGGATGTCTAGCAACCGACGTAGCTCAGGCCTGACAGACGCAACCGACGTGTGGAGGGATCCGATTCGCGAAGCCTAGCGGTGTGTGGATGTCGGTGTGGATGTATGTTTGGGTCAGTCAGGACTCAGGAACGAATACCAGGAGCGGTGGGAGATGCACTGCAATCCCACTCGTTGAGACGCGGCACTGAGGAACTCGAAGACGGTGAAAAGAGGGAGCTGTAGCAGCAGTCGAGTACTGGCACGATGCTAACAACAACCTAGCTAGCCGATGAGGTTCGAGATGTTTCACGAACCCGCGGTTGATCGAATTACAAAATGAATGAAACGGAGCAAAATTACTTTTTGCGGTATTTCCTGGAAAAAAAAAAAAAAACAAAAGTGTAAAGGAAAAGAAATAGAAAAAAGGAAAAAAAAAAAAAAAAAGAAAAAAAGAAATCTTTTGGTTTAGGAATCAGGGGTCTCTCTTCTGCGGGAACCAAAAGGACCCACGAAGGGTCCAGTTGAGAAAAACGAAGAACCGTGAAGGAAGGAAAAGGAAAGTAACCGGTTCTGTTACTCGAGAATAGACCAATTACCAGAAGAGAGACGGAAGGACAGAGGATGGAGAGGAATCAGATGTTAATGGATGATAGGAAGGAAGATGGTAGAATAGGGAGAGAGGTAAAGACAAGGATGGTGAGAGAAGGTTGGAGTGACGGTGAGGGTGAGGATGATGGAGGGTAAGGGTATGTGGGAAGTGAAGGGAAATGAAGAGGGGAAGAGGGAGGGGAGAGAAAAAGAAGCTGCCAAAAAGAGAAAGAGATGAAGCAAGATAAGAGAAAGAGGAAAGAAGAGAGAAAGAAGAGAGAAAGAGAGAGAGAGGAAGAGAGAGAAAGGAAGAAGAAAGAAAGAGCGAAAGAGGGTGAAGAAAGACGACAAGACGAGACTAACAACGGAGGTCGGATCAATGTATTAAAAGTCCTTCCTTGTTAACCGAAGTACCTGTTGTAGCAAAATTGGGGGGAGAAATACTTATGGGGGATACAGAGCTGCCGTATGGGGTTTGTGCCTGAGACGCAAATTTGATTGGTCAAAGTGAGAGGTTGGGCCGAAAAAGGAAAGGGAAAATGGATCTTGGATAATGGAAATGAAAAAGGGGTTTTAAAGTAAAAGGGAACAATTCATGTACACATAAAAATAATAGAGACCTATGTAATAGTAAAATGAGACGCTGAAAAAGATGAGAAGGAAAAAAAAAAAAAAAAAGAAAATGGTCAAAAGAAGAAACGATAAAATAAAAAAGTGCCCAAGGTTGACCTTTTAATCGTTGGATAATACCATTCTCTTCCTCCTCTTTTTCTTCCTCCTCTTGCAGCTGACGGATGGTGAAAGGGACCATTAATATCTGTTTGCTATCTACTATCTGTGTCTATCACGGTGTATCACCCACTGAGACCCCAAGAATTCGCGACGCTGACGCCCCCCCAGGTTTTGTTACAGCCAACCATCCGTCGGCACAAGTTTGTCTGTGGGGAGAAAAAGAGAAAGAGGACGAAGAGGAAGAAAAAGGAAAAAAGAAAAGCAAAGCACAAGGGTGAGTTAGCGCTAACGACGTGGACAAGTCGGGTTGCCGGTTCATAAGAATCTCCATTTCCCTCCCCTGCAACGCCTTCGTAGCGACGATCCGATCTGGAACCGCCAGCCCCTCCGGAGTGCCTCATCTCCGTCTATGACTGGCTGTTACTATGGTGAGAACGCCCCCTAGTGGCGGTCGACCGTCGTTCCGGTTCGGAAATTTCACCCATCCTGAAGGGACCAACCCGAGAAGGGCAAAGCGAGAATCCACTCCGTTATGTATCCGCAACCCGTCAACATGCAGGGAAAGAAATGACCTTTTATTACATATTATCATATGATACAGCAATTAGACTTATTATTATTATACGAGAACGAGAATGGCAGGGTGAAGACGTTCAGGTTGCAGCCAGAAAGATCGACAACCGGTGGCCGCGATGGATGATCATTGGACAACGTCGGGACGATTCAACCGTCAAGCTGGATATGGATACTCTATGTAGGTAGGTGAAGAATCATCACTAGAGTACTCTACGAGGTACGATGATTTAACAAAAGAAATGAAAAGGATGATAGAAGAGAAAGGCATGACTGACACCTTCGATCATGACCCAATCCTATAAATAATTCGACCTATTTCCCCAATTTAGTTCAAAGTCCCCAGAATACAAGAATATACTCGTTGTTAATTAACTCCATACTCTGCCTGAAGTTCCAGATAGATAGATAGGGCAGTGTAACTAACTACATAGTTTACCTATGTAGAGTAACAGGCTAACAGCCCTTCGATTCTCCATGGATGCATGTGGTGGACGAGTCTTTTTTTTCCGGTATATCCGTAATAACTATCATACATATCAATTATTAATCTTTAATCTTGATCGGCAGCCAACGGGTAGTTAGTTAGAAGGAGGCATGCAGGTACGTTATTACATATTACAGACTAACTTTAGGGTTGGCATGGAAGGGCCGGACGTTTGGATATCTTTATTTCTCTTGTACACGAGCGAGTCAGGGACTCGGGAGAGGAGCAGCAGTTATTCAATATTCTGCACGGAGTATTCCGTGATCTACTGAGAGGTGCACGGGTCAAAACAACAGTCTGACTGTATTCTGTTTAAAAAAGAAACACGCGTGGCGTGGACATGGAGGATGGACGGTCCGTGCATTCAACACCTAACTATGATAGTAATGATACTACTACTATTATTATCATGCATCCCCCTTTTGCACAATGCAGGGCTGATAAACAAATAAGTAGAATGCTATCATATGTAGTTAACGAGGACAAGTAATATAGTAATAATAATGAAAATAAAGCCGTTGGTCGAGGAAACATCGAGATATTATGTAACTTAAAATGGTAATCAACGGAGTTCCCGAGCCCTGAAGATGGAGGAGGTATGATGAACCAATCACCGGTTTATATTTTCTAGTGGTAGATGCTTGCTAGCTGGTCTTCAATGCCGGGGTATGGGAAAGGATTGTTGTTGTGTCCATTGCAATTATCCACGGATACATATAAAGTGTGTATGATATGTTTATTATTTGCTGGTCTCCATTGTTTGTTTAGATTCCTATCATATGAATGAGGAATACTCTACTGCATGATGTGCATCTGTATACTTTTTTTAATCACTGCAGCTCCCTACATCTGCAGGTACAACCACGGCCAATAAACTTAAGTGAAAAAGACGACGATGGCCAATAGGGATATGTATCTTACCGCCACAGCTAAATATAGGTCTGGCCTTGAGTTGCTACATGTATCTTGCGCTAGCCACATAGTTCATACTACTGGTAACGTTTGCTTAAGCCTTTACCATTTGAGGGGTTGAACTTCAAGTTCTCCGCAAGTGTGCGCACCTCATGTCGGACAATCATGTTTCTCACAGTCATTTAATAATAAAATACTCTATCCAGCGTTATTTCTCTCTCACCGGCTGAACTAGGTACTCTCCAGCTAGAGTATAGACACAGGTTCAGCTGAGAGCCCTAGGTACTTAGTGAGTCTCAGATGGTCATCACGGTATGATTGACAATCTATCATATCATACATACCTATGTAGGTAGAAAGATTGCTAGATAGGTAGTATATAACCTTATAACTGTGTATGATTTCTAAGGGTGCTAGCGTCTTCGCACTCTTGGCGCATCGCAAAAAGAGATTAGTGTCTGCCAAGCGTGAGATATGCCAAGATTTATTGACCGGCTAATGTTCGTGTAACTATTCACAAACGCAAACCAATCAGGCGTAGGCATGCTGAAGAGGTCCTTGGCCATTTGAGCCACCAAAGACTCGAGTGTACCAGCAAAAGTTACCTACCACAGGCATAAAGATGATATTAAGAGAAGGCGTGGGGGAAAAAACATTGAGTGCCGGCATATTACTCGTTCGTGGCCCACGATTATTTCTTCCAGCTCCCACCAGAGATGGAAAAGGCGCTCTATCAAACACTTGAAACTTCTGCCTACTGTATCAATACAATATCACCAAGGCAAGAAAGCTTATGAGTCGTTCACTTCCACGGTGGTTCTAACCCAGGTGATGAGGCAACAGGGGGAAGATGAAGAGAGCCGTCATTTTCGTCAGGCATTGTATGAGCTCCGTGAAGATACTGTTACTTTCTTCTCACCCGAACGAAGATGGCTGTAGGCCTTGCTGTGACTCAACAATTTGCGAATGCTATTCGGATTTTCAATACGAATAATCATGTTAACGAGTTTAACCATGAGCGACTGCGAGATCCGAAGAAACCAGTGACTGCATCGAGGCCGAGTATACTCGCGGGAGGCACAAAATGCATCTTATGAGGAAGTAGAGAATCTCCATAAGAATCTCCTCCTCTGCAAAGGAGCCAAGATTAGGCTCACACAAAACGTATGGGTTGAGCGAGGCTTGGTGAATGGCTCCATGGGCATTGTCGATATTGTGTGGCCTGCTGGTGCAGACGTCTATAAGGAGTTGCCCAAAGCGTTGTTGGTCAAGTTTGAGTCCGGCGCTTTTCTTTGACGAAGCCGACAACAAACCTGTCGTTCCGATCTTTTGGTTTCTTCAGATCTCGCAGCCGCTCATGGTTAAACCAATTATTCGTATTGAAAATCCGAATAGCATTCGCAAATTGTTGAGTCACAGCAGGGCCTACAGCCATCTTCATTCAGGTGAGAAGAAAGTAACAGTATCTTCACGGAGCTCATACAATGCCTGATGAGATTGACAGCTCTCTTCATCTTCCCCCTGTTGCCTCATCACCTGGGTTAGAACCACCGTGGAAGTGAACGGCTCATAAGCTTTCTTGCCTTGGTGATATTGTATTGATGCAGTAGGCGGAAGTATTTGACTGGGTGCCTTTTCCATCACTGGTGGGAGCTGGAAGAAATCACCGCACTTAAACCACCGAACCACTCGTCCTGCCTAGTAGGAAATATTTGGCGGACTCTTTGATCGATCCGGTGAAGGGTTCCAAGCCCAATCATTGACCTCTCGTCAATTATCAAGAATTCGCAATGTTTGAAGATATCACCCTGCATGCTCGATAGAGTCGTAGGAGGGAGAGGAGCAAAAGACTTCTTGACGGGTAGATGAAGAAGACTGTGGACCATTCGTCCTTTGATATTGAAGGCCGCAACACCCGTTGGAGCCGCTCGAAGTACCGGATTACCTTTTCCAGCAACCCTAGCTCGATCGTGTAAGTGGGCCGAAATCATAGCAATTACATACGATTTGCCAGTGCCAGCTGGACCATCTACATTAATTCGTAGCAGCGGCGGGGACTGTCCTTCAAGAATTCGCTGGTGCTGCTGAATGGCATTATCGTAGACACGCCTCTGCTCTGGTTGAAGGCTCTCGGCGCCTTGTGACTGTCACTTTCTGATCAGCTGGGTGAGTAACCATCGCATCATCCCAAAATTCAATCTGAAGTTCTATATGAATGCCAGCGTGTGTAGACCAATATATAAACGATCCAGGTCTCCCTCACTAACGTTATTAGGGTCTTCGAGTCTGGTGGCATCATTTTGAGGATGTCGAGCAGCTAACATCTCCCAATATTGCACTATCTCGTCCTCAACAGCGGTTGATTCTCCGAACTCATCTTCATCCTCTGATGTATCCGAGCCATCTAATTCCAGATAATCAGCGTCGTGGCTATGAGACGTCTTACAAATCCGATAAGCCGCGGAAAAGGAGGCCCTGCCATCAACTTCAACCGCTAGGTCTTGTACGTTTGTAAACGGGTGGTGAAGCATAGAAGTCCTCATAGGAATGGGTCTGACTTGTACCGTGGAAAGTAATCGATGACCCGTATGCCCTTGATCGCGGTTTGAAAGTGGTGAAGTTATAATCATTGAGGAAGCCTAGTAATGTAAGACAACGTAAAGCCTATCCAACGCTGACTGGCCCCGAATAACCTCGTCGTCCTCAATAGCTATTGTGGCCTCTTGCTTGTCCTTAGGACGATAGTCAAGAGAGATAACTTGCCTTGAGCCTTCCTGTAGAGGGAGTCCAACGAGGATATCGGATACTTTGACCAATCACGCTCTTTAATTTGATGTGAGAGAGAATAGAGGCCTGCGCTCAGCCTTGGTAGGTCTGAGCGGAGTAACTCAGAGTAACTCTCGGATTTTTTCTGAGCCTTGCTACAATACTTAGCGACGTAAGCGATCACTGCCTTTGTGCTTGTAGGGGGGTTGGCATCAGTATTTGCACGCCAACCAAGTGTTATTTTCGGCACATTAATTGAGGAGTGGGTCGTTACGAAACATGGATACCCGGATTGAGGTCATCTGTAAAAGGCTCGCAGCTTCTTGAGCCTGCCGAGGAAACCTAAATCGACCAGTCTTGACATTCTCGCCCTTCTTCTTTCTTAAGCAGTAACTCTCAGTGCATGTTGAAACCGTTGAGACATGCAGCTAGGAAATCATTCGAGTATTGGTGTTGCTCATAAGGAACGCTGGAAGGATGTAGACGACGGTTAGAATCTGGATTAAAGGCCGTGACGTGTTGCGACCAAAATTGCACAAAATAAGCCCGAGACTCTGGCGTAGACATGTCAGCCTCTGGAGCCTCTGGAATCTAACAAAAGAGACTAAACCATCGATATAGCCATCTGGCGGTGATATGAAGGTGGTTTAGTAAATTGTCGTAAACAATCCTCTTTATTACTCATCTCCGGCGAGATATTCATCAAACCGCGGCATGTGTCTTTGCAAATCCAACCACTGCATGTCCGCTGCGTTATGTGTCAAATAGCATCTCGCACAGAATATTCCGAGCATAAGCCTCAAGCCGGTGGCGCTTGTTGTTCCAGTATGTGTTGGCAGAGCGGTATATCCTGTTAAAGGGTGTTGCTCTGGATTTTGCACAGCCTCCCTTAGCTCCTCGACTGTGAGCTGTCTTTGTAGGACGCTCTTGTTGACGACCCAGCGGCTGACTTTGCTAACACGGAGCCTCATAATCTGGTTGAATGTCATATCTAAACCGCGGGTGACTCGCAAATCCCATCTTTATAACAGATTAGGTGATCAGCCCATTCTTGTAAAGTAACTGTGCGGCGGCGGGGATAGGAGAAGTCAGCTTTTCCATGAGGAAACAGCGGAAAAGCCATACCAACAACTTGCATGAGCCTCATCAACTGGCGTTGATCGAAAGTCAGGCATTGTTGAGGGCTGCCGCCGGACATTGGGATAGTCCGTTAAGATATCCCTCTCGGACTACTCAACCATTCAGCTCCCGGTGTAATCGCTACTGGCGTGTTTGAAGCTTTAGAACGTTTTGTCGCAGGGGCATTTGGGTCCAATTCTCCAAGGCTGCACGCTCAGCAGCACGTTTTCGGGCATTAGACGCGTTTTGTTTGGTCCTGCGGTCGATGTTTTGGAAGAGGGCTTCTCCGGTTCTGAGGGAAATGAGTGGAGAGAAAGGCCATTCATACACTTACTACACGCCATGTGGGATTGGGAATCCTTCAATTGAGTGGTATGCAGTGGCAGGGGATGTATGCATAGTAGGATGGCGGGTCAATAAACAAACCGGGACTGCTGCCTCAGGCGGTTAATTCAACACCTGAGGCTTCGATTTATATGCTCGTTCTACCAATCAGATCACAAGAACTCTATTCCGGACACTCAAACTTTCCAGTTTAAATATCGATTCAGATAATAAAATAAATTGATGATATCCGCTCCCAGCCTCCCACCAGTCTTTTTCAAGCCTTCTAATGCCTCCTCCAGCTAATTAGATATATAGCCCTAACTCCGACGATATCCTGATCCGCCCTTATATAGTTATACCTATTCATCCCAACTTCAAAGGAGCTAGCTGTCGGTCTTTCAAGGCTGGAGCCCGGGATTTGGAATCGTAATTAAAAAGCTAGGATGGAAAAGTCATTGGGGAGTACTGGTTTAGTGTTTGTATAGATGCAACATTAGAATGCCAACAAAGAACAAGAAGCGAGGC
>NPHW01003325.1:504-10616 GCA_002240705.1 Elaphomyces granulatus
AACTCTGGACACGGTCAACAACTTAGGCCTTCTCTACGCGGATCGGGGCAAGCTGGATGAGGCCGAGAAGATGTACCAACGGGCACTGCAAGGATACGAGAAGGCATGGGGCCCAGATCACACATCAACTCTGTGCATGGTCAACAACTTCGGCCTTCTCTACGCGGACCAGGGTAAGCTGGGCGAGGCCGAGGAGATGTGCCGGCGGGCACTGCTGGGATACGAGAAGGCGTTGGGCCCAGATCACACATCAACACTGCACACGGTCGACACCTTCGGCCTTCTCTACAAATCCCAGGGCAAGCTGGACGAGGCCGAGAAGATGTATCGGAGAGCACTGCAAGGATACGAGAAGGCACTTGGTCCGGAAAATGTCGCAAGATGTCGACCGGCGCTCAGCACTATACGGAATCTGGGTGACCTTTTTGCCACCCAAGGCCATCTAGACGAGGCTAAGGAGATGTACTCAAGAGCGCGTACTGGCTTTCAGGCCCTACAAGGTCCATCTAGCCATGTTTGTCAGCAGCTTGATCTCAGCATTGCATCTCTGGATCTTACGCAAGGTAAACGAAGAGAGATTTCTATCTCCCTTGTTTACAAGTATCGGCTAATATATAACAGCAGGTACGCGTGATAACGGAGGCACACTGGCCGATGTGGTTGATATCGCCTTGGATCGTAATGCGAAGAAGCGTAAGCTTTTCCGGTGAATTTTTTGTTGCGGCTGAAAACAGCCTATTTATTAATAATAATCATTCTCAATTATGTACAAGTTATTCGGTAGAAGTGGATTCATGACCATTTACAATTCTAGCCTATGTATGGACTTTAGGCATGGCGTTACAGTACATAGAAGCAGTGTCCCCTGCAGAGTTCCGAAAATTTGCGCGCGGCCGGGTTGCTGTCGACTTGCTGATGCTCACTGTGCTTCTATCATATACACTGTATTTTATCGTTTTATGGATCTTGAGATTGGACATCAAGCGATTCAAGCTCCTGGTTGTTGCTACGAATGAGGTTATTTCTTTGAGATTTTATCACCCTTGAGAGTGCTAGCGCCTTTCTAAATAAGCACAACTTGGATACTAACCAGGTTCGAGGTTAGTTAAAGCTGAGGAGCCAGCGTCCACTGGTCCTGTCCTGGTGTTATTAAACCAGGCTTCTGATGATAGTGTACACTCTTGCATAAATGGCCATGTGTTCGTACGTGTCTTTCAGGTCGAGCTCCTGAAGAAGTCCTTTGCCAGAGGATTGAAGATTGTATAGTTGATTTGGCGAGCTCGGAGCAACACTTCTAGTGATGATCCTCACCAAGATCGAGGATCACTACTAGGTGGATATGTATTCCCTGAGTCTGTTAACATAAGTTGTAAGCCACATTCATTAGAACAATAGCTTTTCCCCAGATCAGAGGTGATCATGGGGTTCAGCGTGTTAGGCCAAATATTGATCCCGCGAGTTGTCGTTGAGATTTGCTTTAGCCAGTCGTATGTATTGTATGCGAATGGCTCTAGCGAGGACATCGCCGCGATACTTGTGAACATTGAGGATGCGTGCGAGCATGAAGTCTGCTAATAAGTCGCTATGGAAATAGCAAACAATGTACATTATTGAGGAATCGAATGTCGAGAGTGAAGTATATGACCACAGCGATTGGGTCGGTCCGCTATCAGCAACTATTGAAATTTGAAATATGGCTTAAGAATGGCGACGGGGTTCTAACATACAGGGACCGGTAGTAAGGCTTCCCCCATCTTGTAGCGTCGAGGCCTTTTGCTAATAACCCTTTTTTGCGCAGGCAGTCCTCCCCAGCACCTGAGGCGAACCCAACCATCCGAATTACTGACCTAATCCCACAGGAGTTTCAAACACAATTCCGAAATTTCGATTGTTCGTGCGAGACAACCTACAGAAGCGCCATGGACATGCAGGCAACGCATTATTTAGCTCGTGATAGAGCCTTAAAGTATCTAAGACCAAGACGACGACGGCGAGTCGGCGACTACACCTAGGTCCTAGTTCTCGCAGAGCTCACAAGAGTTCAGAATTCCGTCCCCCACCATGTTAGCAATTTAGTCACTCAAACTAGTCACGAGGTTAAGTGAGGCCTAGCTTGTCAGGGAAAGCAAAGCCAATGGTACATAGTAATTGTTAAGTAACTGAGGTTAAAAACGAACTTTTTTTAAGAGTGCTCTTTACACTATGTAGTAGAAAAACATCAAGCATAACCCCATCTTGGCGTCTTTTCTGCAATAATAATCTCACCGTCTATATCACCGCTTTTCGTAACTGACTTTCTGCCAAAAAACCCTCACCGTTTATCTCACCGATGATTCAAATATTTCTGCCATAAGAAGCCGACTTTGACACCCATAAAATCTCCACCGTCTAGAGTATCTGTAACGGACAGTGACTCCGCAGCGTGTATACGCTGCTTCTGAGATTTTCTTATACCTTAGTTTTTATCTTATCCCCTACGTTGAATTGAGATGGCGTCGAAGAAGATTGTGGTTATTTTGGAGGGAACTGCAAGGATTGGAACCCGTGGAAACAAACAATCAGGACGACAGCCGTCAATGAGGGAGTATGATAGACCCTGAGAAATGGTCATCCCTAACTGCATGCGACTGAAAGCCGGGATATAGGTATCTTATCTCAGATATCCTATTCCGGCCAACACTTTCTCTTTTCTTTCTTTTCCCTTTTTCCTCAGCTTAGAATCTTAGTATAGTAGCACTAATAAGAATTTTGATGTGAATGTAAATGTAACTAGTAGGTTAACTTGAAACTATACTATAAGAAGAGGGATAGCTGAATAAACCAGATCTTCAAAGGCCTTCTCTGGGCTGGGCAACCGTCAGATCGGGCTGGACAAAACATTACTATCACCTTCTTTAATGCCTGCTAAAACTCCATCGTTATAGGAGGGTATAATAATATAACGTTCACATGTATATCTACATACCTATGTCTCCACTCGCCAGAAACTGTCAGCTTGAATCCATCCTGATCTCAGACACTCTAGCGCCGCTGGAAGCATCCTGATTCCCCAGGCTCTTCTCAAGACCCAAGCAAGGGTGTTAAACCAAGCAGGTGACCCCTTAAGTTAGGCGGGTGCCCCCCAAGATACAAGATTTAGGTATTTGCGGGGGTTTTAGGCTTGAGGTCGCCCTGAAGCCAGAGTCCCGGGATACTTGGTTTAAAATCCAAGGTTCCAGCGATTAGAATAAAGCCAAAGGCCCTTTGTATTAATCGCATGTATTATTGCTATGCTCTATCTATCCATCGTGTACAATTGCTAAGACCACTTTCACCTCGGAGGAGCAGCTAGAAGTAGACTGACACTTGTGAATATCTTCAATAATACACATTAAACCCTTTTGAGGCCCCTCATGCATCCATTATTATTGTAACGGGACCCCTTTACTACTATCCCGTACGTGGCATGGCATAGTTAGATCAACCCCGGTAGGATAGGACCGATAAGTAGATTGTCTCAATTTATTTGGGTTTTGAGCTTACCAGGAGGAATTGGATGAGCTATCAGATGAACTGAATGACAAAGACCCTTGTCAGTCTCGAATCGTGATCGTTGACGATCAGTATATTCGACCACCCCTTGTCCGACTCAATTTAATGACTTCCTTGGCACCTATGGCAGAATGTCACAAGGCGGTCGCCCCTAGCTAACGTAGTATTATCATATTATCTTTAGATCTATGTAACAATCGTAGATCTAGGTAACTTCCGAGGATCTTCAACATCTCATGAATCTACTAATGTATATCGATTCTGAGATTGTAAAAGTTGTCAGGACTCAGGCATGCAATACCCTCTGCCCATATCATCCAGTTCTGTCTTCTTGCAATTTAATGAAATTCTAGAGTGAAAGTCTAGCAGGAAAAGGGGAACCTGTGATTAGTTACTTGCCACGAACTAGGCGGCGATGCGTGCTTTAAAGTTACTGCAGCCGGCAGAACAACTCCCGGCATCTTCTGATCAGAGGCTACTACCAACTAATTATTAGAACGAGGATTAATAAACAATTTGATTCTTTAATCCACTAGACAGGAACCCAAACTCAAAAAAGATAAGCAATCAGGGACAAAGAGAGAGACTGCTATGATAGTTGAACTACTATCATAATAATTCATGATTTTATAAGTGAAAATAGAGACGGCGAAGCAAAGACTCATGTCAGCCAACGGAGTCTGGAACTCGAGCAGTTCGTATATGAACCCAGTCCAGCAATTGAAGCAGTGATCTGAATTCAGTTTGAAATAAAATCAAAATTCCTCAAGCAAATGTGCACCCATCAAAAATAGATTCAATATGGTGACAATTCACAACCTCGTAAATTACGAATTTGAAAAAAAGAGGGGCGGGGAGAGAACTTAAATGGAAAAAGAAAAACGAGAAGTGAGAAATGAAACACCAAATCGTAAGCCCAGGTCGATTTGTCGCCCTTTTCTCCCTTCATCCAAAGCTGATATTCCGCCTCACCAAGTTCGCCATCCTTGAGCCTTTCCAACACGCTGCTCTGACTTTGGTGCACGACGGAACAGCTGCTTCTCGAAAGCCGCTGGATTGGTAGGAACCCGCACTCGATCTTCTGGCTTCAACGTGCCCAACGCCACCTGCAGATGAAGGGTCCCATTTTCTCCGCTTTCCACGTCCCCATTGAGCCCCCATTCCTTCTCAAGTTTTCCGATCGCGTCGTGAAGTCCGAATCGATAGAGGAAACAGTAGACGGCCCGGTAGGCGCTGTCCAGTGCCCCGACGACCCACGCATGGTGTGTGCTGGCCGCTTCCCCGACGAAGTAAAGCCGGCCGTCGGAGGCGGGCTGGACAATATAGGGGTACAGGTCTTCAAATTGGCTAGGCCCGTAAAGGGCGAAGGCGCCAACCGAGTAAGGGTCATGATACCAATCAAATGAGTAATGCTCCATGTAGGCGTCCACAATCTCCATTTCGGTGATAGAACCTTCATGGAGGCGCCACAGCTCGTGCAGCAACAACGCCTTGAGCTGCAGCTCTCCAAGGGGTGACGAATCCTTGATCAGCGCACTGATGCGCGAGGCGTCTTGCGACCAAGTGTATGAACAGAGAAGAACTGCTGGCTGGGTCGGATCGTCGTGAAGATTGTAGGATGGGTAGACACAAGTCCTCAGCGGCAGGTCGGTGGATGCCGAGCCACCTCCCGTAATGTTGCACCTCGTGATCCACCATGGGTACTTGAATTTGATACCCACCTTTGCAGAAGCATCGTAGTTAAGTTGCCGGATGGCGTCTCTTTGTGCTGAAGTTAGCCACGCTTTCCGCAGATCCATTTGTCCCGTGCACCCAAAACTGGCTGTATTGAAGACGGTGGTATAACCAGTGGTGTCCCCCTGGGAAATTAAGACATTCATGAAGCCGGGATGCGATTCAATACCGGCGACTTGTCTTTCATATACTATATGGCTTGGGTTGATCTTTCCTTTCATCCTTTCCACCAATACAGAAGTGCCCCCATCAATGCAGTACCAGTCGTTTTCCCCCGGGGTTTCAAAAGAGAAAGAGTCAAAAACACCTTCACTGAGACCCTGATCAAAGAGGCCCGTTGCACTAAAAAAATTAGAGGGTAGCGAAGTTTAGTTAATGCACTCAACGGAGGGCTTATGGCCACTTACCTGCTCATAGTTTCCAACCAGTTGATGGTTTGGCTGTCGTATAGCCTAGGGATATTAAATAAGTTCTCATGATTGGGTGTTTAGGTCAAAAGTAGGGTTGAGAAACGGTGGACTAACATCACCCGCTGCAAATACTCTCGAACAGAGTATGAATCATATTCCAGCAGCTTAGCGAAGCCTCGTTCAAAGTCTTCCTTCATGCACTCTATGAATGGTCCAAACGCTCGCTCAAGTAGGCTGTCCGGCCCCTCAAGCACGTCTCTGTAAAGTAAGGGAGTAGGTTAAGCATAATATCAAAGCATTTGTATATTATTAAGGAAAGAACCAAAAAACAAGGTAGGGCATACGCGTCTGGAACTACCCCGCCATAGAGCTTGCTAACTTGGAAAACGTCAAATCCGGCGGGATCCGGAGGCACGTATAATATCTGGTTGAATAGTTGGGGGGTGTTGACTCCGGATAGCTTATAAGGAATTAAAATATCATCTATTCCAGTTCGCCTGAACAAGTCAAAAGTTCTATTAGATACTGTTAGCACATCCCTAATTGGACCAGTTCATATGTATGAAAGAGGGAATACCATACCTCTGCTGACTAGGAATGTTTGGGAATCTCATTGCTCCAACATCAAAATAGTCGTGCTGGGATCGGGGTGTAGATTCGAAATGATGAGTTAAAATCCTTCCACCGGCTCGGGGGGATGCTTCCAGAATCTGGTAGGTCAGGTCTGGAATTTCAAGGCTATCCAGGATCATAGCAATATACAGGCCAGCAACACCAGCACCGATGATGCAGAGATTGTGGGGCCCAGATTGTCTGGTATCGGGTGGAGGCGGCGCAGGGGGAAGGTCAAACGGGCTGGTTGGGACACGATCACCGATTCCAAAAAGCGGAAAGCTCTCGGGGTCCGGTTTTCTTTCCCGGAGCCCCTTCTCATGGAGAGCTATCAGCTCATGGTACAGCTTTTGTCGAACAAGACGACGTGCCCACTGCTGCTTCATGGACACGACCGGGGATTTCACGACGAGGGAGGCCATTTTCTTGGGACCTTTCAAATGGGGAAGAGTGTAATTGATAATACGATGCTGTAGTCAAGGGGGTTATGTAGTTAAACTTGGTTGTTTTTCAGGAATCAGCAGCATCGGTGGGATAAAAGCTCTTTTTATATTGCACTTTACACCCCCCGCGCGGGACACTTTTGCTGATGTGATAGAAAGCATGCCCTATTAATGGTGAAAACCTGCACGACAGGGCATCAAATATGCAGGAAAAGGCTGAGACTGAGAGGCAAATCCTCACCAGAATGCTTCATCCAACCCACGCAGTAAAGGCGCCATGGGTGCTAGGTAATTGGCATTGAGAAGGTGCTATTCGGCATTTTTGGCCGCAGTTCTGTGGTGTGCGTTTCCAAAGCAGTTCAGGCGCCGGTGTCCCATTGAAGTTAGGAAAGCCCAGCTATGTACACATGATAATGGATGAGATCGGGGGAGATGCGATCATGCATATGCGGCATGTGCGATATCAGTCCGTGCAGAATCGAAGCGGCCATTTTCATATCTAAAAATTACTGGCCCACTTACTATGCAGGTCACAGCAGGTGTATAGAGAATCCCAAAAGGAAGAAAATTCTGTGGCCTATAGAGATTTGAGAGCAGGACCAAGGAGGTAAATAAATCGCCACATGCCTATGCAGTATGGATGCCTCAGGCAGAAATGGAGTCAGATGTTTCTGTAAGAGCTTGTACCAGCATAGCCACGCGCTAGCTGGTCCTGTATATATACATAGGATCTCGGGCAGATCTTCAGATTGGAATATTAATAATTGTACCTGTTTCCTACCAAAGGAACAGGATGCCTTCTTGCTATTCTTGTAACTCAAGGAGGTAACTTATAAATACCTGGTCTTTGTACATAGGTCAGAAGAAATCAATAACAAGACACTTCTGAAATATTCATTTGCTATCACTTTTACTGTTCAACAGTTATCAGCCCGTTTCGCTTTTAAAAAGCTTCCGATTACTTTACTTGCATACTGAACGGACGTCACCCAACAAAATGAACTCAACTACTCTCCCTTCGACCTCGGAATTCGTCCTCGAAAATCCCTATCACTACCATACCTGGTTCGCTAAGATTCAGGGATCGGTGCCAAAAGATCTTGGAGATATTTCGATTTCGAAAAAAATGACGAGTTCCCCCAACCCGAACCAGTCATTGTCGACCATTCTTCAAAGAAAACAATTTTCTCCCAGTTGCGAACAGTGTATACTCAAGAGCTAACACAATATCAGAGACTTCTAACGGAAGAAGCAAAGCTTCGTGAGAGGATCATGAATTCGATCTTGGACGGGAAAAAATCTCAATTGTTGGCCAAGGAAACGACAAGGGAATGGCTGAACCATCTTACAGAATCGACAAAACCTACGGATTCTCAGATGCAGGAGCTGATTAGAGCAAAGCACTAACATACATACCTACTAAATCACCAGATATCATATCTCAATAATAATAATAATGTGTTAATAGATGATTCGTTAATGAAGGTCTTCTCTCAACCAAGAATTAATGGGGTTTTCATCCATTGATCCTGGGGAGCATTTACGAATTGACCGCGGTCCTTCCATACATCGCTCTGGGTATAGCTCTTGATACAGGTTCCTTGCCTTTTTGTTGTGAGGTTGGATTTGAAATTGAGATTGCTCAGGTAGTGTTTCTGAAACTTGAGGATCTTGCTTGTCTTTATGTAGATCCTCTTTTTTTGCGCGCCGGTAGCTTGCAAGTATATGTATGATGTAATAAGTAAATATAATTCTGAAATCATTTATTGTGAAGGGTCCTGACTCCTGATGCTCTGCCCCTTGTCACTTGATTTCCTTGCGGACGGGACAACGTCAAACATAATCGCCGCATCACGTTTTTACATACAGGCAGTATAGATCTGAAGGGGGATTTCTTTTGATAGGGGACAAGAGGAGGATTCATATTGTGATTTTCCTCTATTGTATCCAACAAAAAAGCCTGGAAAGTTATGAAGAAGCTACGGTCGCAATATTTGATGGGGTGAATGTTTAATTAAAGTACATGGGTAGGTAGGTATGATATGTATTTTCTAGCGCTATATAAACTCTTCTATCTTACGGATGTTCTAGAGGCCTTTGAGCGAGGTCGTGGTATAAGATCCAATTGCACTAAATTGTAAGATCAAGGCATTTAAAGGCCATATTTTGGCGAAAGGGCCACGAAAGTCGACTTTCGACGGAGACGGCATAGAACAACGGTAGTATACAGCTACCTTGGTCTGATTTTCCCACCTCACTGTAGTCAAAATTATCATAACATACTATGATTTGTTTCCGGAGTGACTGAGCCTTCTCCTCAATCTTTCGCTAGCAGGATATTAGCAATGAAGTTTTCCTATGGACTATATATTTAGAGGTACCTTTCCAATTTTAGACAAGACAGTGCTCCTCATAATGGATTGATATGATAGGTATAATACTAAAACATTTATAGTTCTCCCCTCTTCTTGCGTGAATCCGTAGATCGTCAGGCTTGGGATGTCATCGAAGTCAAAAAATTCCATCTTGTTGGCAGAAGCAAAAGATATTTGGAAATCTGTGTTGCTTGGAGATCTTCCTATGGCTCCTGGATAGGTCGTTTTCCGCAACAGTTCTTTAGTAGGGGCCGAGCGGGGAGATCATTCCGCTGTAAGCATCTCGATAACGGATTTTGGCATGCCCGTGTGTGACATTGGGGAAGAGTTTTCTAGGAGAAGTCTTGAGACCCAGCAGCACCCTGTGATACATATTTTTTGCTGCGTCCCTCATGTTTCTCTACTACAGTATGTATTTTAGAACTACAATACATAGTACTATTCTATTTTATTTGCGCTGTTTTCTTCATCTGCTTACATGTAATGCGCCGTACTCATATCTTTTCCTCTTCTCATCATTCGCTACGTATTTATGTAGTAACGAGAGCTCACACCTGACTTCCATCGCTCACATGGCGGATAACCCCTTGGAACTTCTGCACGTAACCAAATCCCTGTGAATAATACTGTAAGGCGCTGAGTCATTGATATGCCGCGCAGCGATTTGCGCCTCCAAGTTCTTGCTCTTCACTCGTTCCTCCCGATTTTTTAAGTTGTCCGATTGCCTGGATGCCTGAATACAGATGAAATCCATAATTATGGACAAAGATTACGTCAAATATTCGCTGCCATCTTCTTATTCGATCACTTACTGCTTGGTGGACACCCTACATTTTAGTGGCGACAAATAAGCGGCGACCATTAATCCACGCTAGCATTTTAGCACGCGTTGTCACGATGCTATGTATGCATACATCTTTTTAAACTTTTAATTTCCGAGCGAGATTCGAAAGATCGTTCGCCAGTTGACACATAGGAATTTGTCAATCTAGTTCAACTATCGGGTA
>NPHW01003326.1:0-16182 GCA_002240705.1 Elaphomyces granulatus
CTAGTATCCTCTATCCCAATCTCTATCCAATCAGAAGTCTCTGTGAAACCGACCAGAGACTCAGTACTTCAGATATAGGTTATTTTGCGCGGCATTATGCCTGAGAACCATCAAGTCCTCAATAAGACCTGGCTTCATGCGACATCGTCGGTATGTAATAATAGCTCGAGCGCAATTGAACTCTTGCTCGACGCCAACACCGCTGGCAGGAACCGCAAGGCCATTGACGCCAGATTTGGGCATGAGGATTCTAATGCAGGCCATGCACGCAAAGGGTCGCCAGTTGGATTGTCGGCTACAATATCGGGCACAGCAGCCTTCAGATACTCCACTGACTCCCGAATTATTGACCCTGCGTCGTTGGACCGTAGGGCGCTGGACCGATCCTGTAGCAGCAAGGCCCTGGAGTCGAATAGGCGTTGCGGCTGGACGTACAAGTGCTACGGCGATTGGCTCTTGTGATACCGCAACTTCACGAGGGAGGTAGCTCTCATTGAAGTGTTTGTGGAACTCGTTGGCATACTGTTGTTGTAGTGCCATCCCCCAGACATCTTCGTCTGAATACACTAGCAGCTTCGTATGAGGATCTAGCAGTCGCAAGATTGAAAATTGCCCCCCTTGATCCATCTGTACGCGAGTAGTATTCGGCCAGTTTGTCACGAGCTGCATTCAAGGCCTGTAGGTATTCATTTGCGTAACGGTTTGGGGATTCTTCCCAGTATGCAATATTAGTCTCTAGGTGGTTAAACACGTGGTTGTATAACAGGAGACCGTATGTATGGTCACCAATTTAGTGGCCCCTATCAGAAAGGTGACTTGCTTCATTGGTCCGAGAATATCCAAGAGCTCCTCCACTCGGTCCCAGTCAGCTTCCTTCAGTTGGAGCATCGAGTATTTATCTCGATTCTCTGTTGCACTGACAACACTTGCGGATAGCTACCTTGAGCTCCCAGGCACGCTCGAGAGCTTGTCCAACATGTCTTTACGTCCTGGATCAAGTTTACCTTCCCTCTGTTCAAGGCGGATGCCTTGCGCCCATCACGGAAGTGGCGGTCATTCGGGTCCTGCTTCAATTCAATGCGGCTTGCTGTGGGGACGAGTTGACACAAATTGCCAGCAATTGAATCTACACTCCCTTTTAGTTGCCAACTCTCTCGAATCCTGAGGTCTGGTTTTGAAAGCCTACCTTTGAAGATATTTGTGACCGTTGTCAAACCCCTTTGGGAACGAAGACTTCCCAGTCGTCAATCCAATACCTTCCTCCCCACTTCTTCGTTCCGTGCTCGGCATCTCAGTGTCTTCAAAAAAGCCTGGACTCCAAGTTGTATGACATGGGACAAACATGGAACAGATCCATTTTCAGAATCCCAAGAAATTCCCTCCCTCACAAGCTCATTTTCGAGCTCTCGACGCAGCGTGCCATTGCTGGGAGCATTGTCCGCTGTTATTGCTAACAGCCATCCCTGGATCTTGTATCGTCGGAACGTCGATGCTGTGATATGGGCAAGGGAATTTCCGGAGTGTTTTCCAGTCAACACACAGAATGCAAGGAGGACTTCACGAAATTGCCAAGTATCCTTATCCAGTAACCGGTCATACTTCAAGTGCGAGAGAACCTCCGCATTTGGCGGAAGATCGTTGAGGAACTGAGTCCTGATTTCGTCGGCGTGTTATTTTAAGCACTTTGTCAAATTTCGTCCGACGAAACAGATCACAGTTTGGCCGTAGCAATCGACGTAAGCTTACACTATTGACTAGCTGTATTGGTAAGGACTCCATGACGATGAACTGAAGAATAGCTTCGTGAAGTCTCTCGCGAGTATACCGCGGAATGGGATTCGGTGGCTAATCACGTTTGACCTAAGAGCAGTTAGACGGATCCACTTACATGATGTTGGAGCCTGAGGCTCTCATAGGCCGGTTCACGTGCTTACCTACCCTGAGCTAACTTAAAAACGCGTGAAGAAACAAGATCTATCATCATAACACAACAATTCGGACCTTTATCATAGCGGAGTTTTTGCCCACGTGGTTGAGTGATTCATCCTACATAACCTTTTCCCGCATTGATAGCTTGCATTGTGTTGTGTACCGCACTTGGGATATCTTGTTTCGTACTGCTCTTGTTCCTCAAGACGATGCACCGTGGCGGCTCCTGGCGCTGACCTGCCTCCGGCTACTTGTTCCCTGTTTCCGTTGTGTTCCTCAATCGCCAATTGAATTCTCCTTAATTGCGCTCCCTGGATCCCTATGGTCTTTCTTCGCCTCACCGTCAAGATCCTCCCGCGCGAACAGCTGGTCACCACGTCCTCGTCCTCCTCCATCCGCTCCACCCTCAGTGACCCAAGCAGCAAAGGAGAAGCGGACAGCAACGGCAATGATGCTGCTGGGAAGGCGGCTAGCTTCTTACTGGTGTTACAAAATCCGGAGGAGGTCACCTTGGGCTCCCTAGCCAGAATGATCCTGGAAAAGTGGACGAAGCTGAGACCGGAGGCTGGGTAAGTGGGTTTGTTTGATATTGGCCGAGCTTTTTGCTGGTCGATAAAGCCGGCGGGCTAGCAAGGGAGTCTACGATCATACGACCTAAATGACCTGACTGAATGCAGGCCGTTAGAGATCAAGAAGCTAGTCGACAATGAACATGATCAGGACGACCTCGATACAGATTTAACGGTTGCCGATGTATTCGTGGATAATGGCAAAGCACGTGCCGATGGCCTTGACCAGCGCGCAACGGTCCGAGTTATCCAGAAGCCGACCCCTTTCGCCCCGGTACGCTATTCATCGGTCGTTCAAGATTGGTCGGCCGCCGCAAAAGAATACCGGCGCTTTGGGATAATCAAAGGGGAGGATGCCACTAGACCCCCGGCACCTAGGTTTGGTAGCATCCCCGAAGAACCGCGACGGGTTTCCCTGGCGAAGAGGACTTCCAGCGAGCTTTTACGCGGACGCGAACTCTCAATGGGCGAGAACCCTTCCAGCAATCGTATCTCACAAAGTGATCTACCTGTATTGTCGGTGGAGAGGGATGATATGGAGATGCTTATGTCGCCGCATCATTGGCGCACAACTCCGCCACTGGACCAAGAATATGAGATAGCACCTACGCCTCAGGGTAAACGTCTAGCTAGCCAGGAACTCGGCCACTCTCCGATTCCGGTGCTACAACCGACGATGGAGCCTCCATTGTCACCAGCGGAGGACTTTGTGCGCAGGCAGGAGACAGAATCGGTTATGTCGGGCGGATCCCGCTCCGCACTGGACTCCCCTTCACCGGAAGGGCAAGGCCGAGATCAAAAGGAGAACCCAGCAGCCATTAAGCCAGGCCCCGAAATAGCATCAACGGTCAGCGCCCAGGATGTTGAAATGACCGACGAAGAACCCCTCTCTTCGCCGCCAACGGACGACATGAACCAGCCATCATTTCGATATAAATCCCCCGTGGTGGTCATTGATAATACCAATAAACCGGAGAATACCTCGCCGACAGAGAGGTTCTTGAATGTTGCTAAGCGAAAGAGAAAAGCCAGCGTAGGACATTTCCCTCGCAGTAAAGAACCTCGCTTGGAACTCACCCCCACTCCGTCGGACACCACCACAAGGTCTACGAAACAGCCGGAGGATAAAAAGATTGTAGAAGCGAATGGGCCCAGCCCGCCTCCTTCGCAAAAATCTGACAGGGGGTCTTCTTATTCAGGTCCACAGAGACGTCCCGGCATTGCCGAACGTCCTGCGGAGCTTACCAAGACTGGCTTGGGCCTGGGAATTACAAAAAGTCCGCCGCGCAAAAAGTTGGTCTCTTCGAAAATTATAACTGACTGTGACGCAGTAGCAGAGCGTGAAGATGCTCGGCCGAGTCCACTACCGAACGTCTCAACTCGGCGCCGTTCCTGGAGCCAGCAAAATGATATCACCCCGGCCAAGGGTCAAAGTCCCGGTGTAGAGCAGGCGAAACGATTGCCATCCGCTTTGTGTAAAGATTCTCCATCTGATAGACACTTAGAGCGTCGGTCGGTATCGTTCGCCGAAGACAGCCAATTTGTGGCAACGCCGTCCGTTACAGCCCCACGAAAATCGACCTCCAGGCCCGTGATGTCTGCCTCAAAAGACACATCGAAGCTTTCGCAAACGACTATGCCGGTGTCAGATCAGAAACAAACACCCGCAACCGGAATAATGGTTTTCCCAGAGAACGTTCCCCAAGAGCGACTTCAACAGTACCTTTCTGAAGCCGCCCAGAAGTTCAGCAAGATCGAGCAAGAAAAGATGGAATGGGAAGGGAAAATTAAGATAGCCGAAGAAAATGGCGACCCAGAGCATCTCAGACTGCTTCGTGATGTGTTTTCCTGCTGGACTGAGATGACAGGGTTAGGAAATAAATCCAAAATGGCAGGCCGTCTTAATAAGCTCCGTCAAGTGCTAGCTAAGAAGGAGAAACTCCTTCGGGAGAAGGAAGAGGCTATGGCTCTGGGCACAGCATCATCGAAGCCGGAAGGGGAGAAAGGAGAGGTAGAGAGATCTAGCAGCAAGGAAGCTCCTCGATCGGACTTTAAGATTCGTGAAGGAAAGCCGGCCTCGAAAACTAATGGGGTTGTGGCTGCCCGTTCTGCTTCTGAGGACGGTGATTTACCGCCCTCTGTCAGTGTTCGCTCTTCAGAGGCGACAACAGCCACGAAACTTTCGAGACCCTCGAAGCCCATTGCACAGATTATTGCCAGGCGAAACATACGTAGTATCACGGAATCATCTGATGAATTAATCGAGAATTTGAACTCTGAGTCGAAAAATGACGCTATCGTAGAAAAGGCGCCCCCATCGCTGTCTAAGAAGAGCGAGATCAATACAAACCATCACGGGCAAATGCCTCCTGAAACGAGCAAGGTAGAGACGCTTCGAAGAGCTCGGTCATCGTCTCATTCAAGCTCTATCAATTTCTCATCAGATGATCTGTCGGACCATGAACCCGCGAAAGGAGTGTCGTCAAAGGTGGGAAATGGCATTCACAGCCCACCGTCGACCAAACAAGACGTGTTTAAGAAGAGTGAGATCAATACAAACCATCAGGGGCAAATGCCTCCTGAAACGAGCAAGGCAGAGACGCTTCGAAGAGCTCGGTCATCGTATCGTTCAAGCTCTATCAATTTCTCATCAGATGATCTGTCGGACCATGAACCCGCCAAAGGAGTGTCGTCAAAGGTGGGAAATGGCATTCACAACCCACCGTCGACCAAACAAGACGTGCCCCTGGCAGCTGGACAGAGCAAACCCAATTCTGCATCCCAGAATCGGAGAGCTCAGTCATCGTCTTCAAGCTCCATCAATTTCTCATCAGATGATCTGTCGGACCATGAACCCGCCAAGGGAGTATCGTCAAAGGTGGGAAATAGCTTTCACAGCCCACCGTCGACCAAACAAGACGTACCCTTGGCAGCTAGGCAGAACAAACCCAACTCCGCATCCCAGAATCGGTTGAGATCTCTCAGGGATAGAGGGCTCTCTGCATCGGGATCTCCATCATCAACGTTTCCCTCATCCTCACCATCACTGCAGCACCGACCGCCGCAACAGAATGGCGTCAAGAGCCATGTCAGCCTCAAAACACTTCTTCAGGCACAGAAAGCGGAGATGGAGCGGAAAGTCCCCGATGTGGAAAGACCGAAGCGGTCGAGTGCCATCCAACCAGCGCCGAGGGAGGACGTGGATGTACCGCCCAGCGAGACTGAAAGCTCAACAAGTGAGAATGAAAGCGAGAGCGAGGATGAAAAAACGGACAGCAGCGGTGATGACAGCCGTGGGGATATCATGCCCACCGGAGCTGCTAACAAAATGCGGCCTACCGTATGGCCCCGCTAGGGGTCAACTTGGATATCCATACCTGTTCCTTTTAATCTGAGCGGTTCTTTACCTATTTCCTCAGTTATCAACTAGCCGTTTTGGATGTTAATCACCAGGTTTGTGTCAAATCCTCCCAAGGAGGCAAGTATTCAGGTTCGAAATATACTTTCAGCTCTCCCGTAATCTTACTGCTCTTGAGGCCGACTCCAGATACGATACCTTGTGCTAAAGATCGCTATCATGTTAATACCAAGCTCTCGATCCCGCGCTACAAACGTGTAGTGGGAACAAAAAGGTTAGGGATAGCATGGGCTTGAAAGGAAAAAGGATAAACAGTGTATCCCAACAAGTGAATCAAGTGAATGATTCATTCATTCTGCAGCACATCGAAATTCTTCTATTCAACTTCTTATGTACGTATACATACCTCCTTGGGAGATTGGTACTCTAGAGATAGGTACTCTGCCAAACTCATCTGCGCCTCCTCTGCCTCACATGTTCTCATCTTGGATCCACCCTTGCTGATTCCATGCCTTATCTAGGCTGCTTCTGTCGCACTCTCTCTTCTATTTCACACTATCATTCCGTTTAGAGCGATCATCATGGTTGGAGTGGGGGGTTATTCGGCGAAGAGGCTCATTGTTTTGGCCTTGATAAAAATCTTTTTCTTTTCCTTCCTAATCTCTGTTGCTGACGTTGGAATTCAGATGACTCATCTATTTATTGCCACGTTTTTTGCTTGCCTCATTTTTTTCCCCCATATATTTCCAGCCAGCTTCCTTTCTAATACTATCTTATGCGTAAAATCCCATGATTGTCGCAAATCTTCAGAATCCAAAGAACCCCTTAGACCCAATGGTAGATAGCCGGCCTTGGGCCCCCTGGCATGGCCCTTCGGGAAAGGAGCTGACATCAGGGTAAGGAATAAAACAAACAAACCCCTTTTGGAGGACAAATTAATTATATTCATCAATCAATACAATTAGGTACAACAAATGGAGGGATTAAGATCCTCCCCATACTCCAAACTTCCTTACTCAGTGTAGCCACTCATGGCACGATGGTGGCTGCCCCATTCAGTTGGAGGGGATGGCCACCCATCCAGCCCTCTGGCGGTGGTTCAATGTCCATCAACCAGCCAAACGGGTCCTTATTCTTGCCGGATTGAATACCCTTGAGAGCCGGAAGCAGCGTGTTGAGGACCTCACCGCCAGACGCACCCTCACCACCACAGTTGAAGACGAAGGTGTCATTCCGAGACCGCATCGTGATGCTCCGGATGGGTACCAAGGCGGCCGCAGTGCCCGCCGCCATGACCTCATCGAACTCGTGGATCTCCTCGTACGGGATGCGTCGCTTTTCGACTTTGTAACCGAAGAGCTGGATGCCGATGTCACAGATCGAAGCTGCCGTGACCGACTCGATCACATTTTTACTGTCCGGGGTGACCAGCGTCACAGCGCCGTCGGGGCCTTTGCGCACTCCGATGAAAGCCGAGGTGGAAAACTCATCGACCTCCGTCCGGGTTTTGCTATCTAGATGCAGGGTAATGTCGAACCGTCCTTGGCGGGCCCGATCACTATGACGGAGGACAGGGGCATAGTTGCCACCCACCTTCGCCGAGCCCGTTCCCTCCGGAGCGGCGCGATCAAAATCCTCCAAAATGAGGGCGTCCACCGCATGTGCGCCATGGTAGACCCCCGTAGGCATCACGAACACCACGAACAGGTACTCATCGGGCGGGCTGAGGCCCAACTGAGCGGAGGAGCCCAAGATCAGCGGTCGGATGTACATGGCAGCGCCGGTCTCATGGGGAGGCACAAACTCGGCGTTGGCTGCGACGGCCAGACGGACACACTCCAGGAAATGCTCCTCGGGCACCGGGGGAATGGAAACGAACCCAGCCGAACGCTGCATGCGCTGGGCATTCTTCTGTGGGCGGAAAAGGGTGATCCGGCCATCGGCATGTCGGAATGCCTTCATCCCCTCGTAGGCCTGCTGTCCGTAGTTCAATCCCGGGGCCATGCCATGCAGCGAGATATGCGGAGAGGCGACAAAACGAGGGGGAGACCACGTCGCGCCGGAAGAGTAGGAGAAATGCGACTCGACATGGCCATTGACTAATAATATGGTGGTTTAGTTAACATGGGAAAATCAACCACGAGCTTTCTGATATGCTGCATACCTTCACGGACCTTGAATCCGATATTGCTCCAGTCTGGGAAAAGAGAGCACGGTTAGTGTTCATTCTCTGACCAGCAGCTCACTTCTCTCCATCTCTCTCGAGCTGAAACAGAAACGCAACGCCGACACTGACCGATAGTGTCGACTGGAGGAGGGGGAAACGTCTCCACCATCTCCGTCGCCAAGGATGTTATATCGTAAGGGATGAGGATAATTGGTATCCGAACGGAATGGGATCGAGAAGGAGGAAAAGGAAGAGGAGGAGAAGCACCGATAGTTAGTTTTATATGTTACCAGATTACTTATTATTAATAAATAAATAAGAAATCTAATCCTAATTGACATATCACATACATACATATCAAAGAATCACCATCACGATCGTTTACCTCGTATCCAGACGAATCATCCAATCACAAAACGGTGATTATTACGCCCCCACAGTAAGAAGGTTTGGGCCACGGCCGATACCGGAGTGGGGCTATAAAAAGCGAGCTAGCCCCAACACAGTATAAGCGAGCATACTACTTTAGGCTAAATGGATCTGTAGTTTTTCCGCTCCGTATGATAGTGTCATCAAAGTTGGCTTTTCACGGCAACTACACAACTTGCTCTTGAACTTCAACTCTGGCGATTTTTCTAAACGAGCAGACGGAAGTTGGACACCGGCTTCCAAGAATCTGCCCTATCAAAGTCTAATTAAAGACGCGCTTGGTTGGAGTCGCCGGGATCGCTTGTGCAAATTGCTGTTACGGTCAGAATTAATCGCGATGACCGGCGGGTCATCGATCTCAGCGTACTATATAGCTTGTCTGGACCAAGTTCCTGACACTCGCGAGGATATCATATCCCCCGTCACCAACCAAATTGCCAAAAGAAATAGCGGATGAGGCAATTGAAACAATCCGTGACTTTGGCCAAGATTGCCTTGACCTTACCGCCCGTGAGTCTCATGTTACTTGTTAGCCCTATTATTGTGTTCAATATAAGTTAATTCAGATATTCAATCATGTAGGACGATTTATTCTTTCTCCTCAATTTGCAACGATACACCGCCGATTTGGACAACGAGTCTGAATGTCCAAAATCGTATTACGGGGCTATTGATCCACCCTGAAGGAACAAGCCTAGCCTATGCTCTCTTTAACGAGCCTGATAATAAAAATATCTCGATTTACCACGATTAGAGATATTGTCTATCAGCACTCTTCCACATCTTTCACAGATAGAGACCAGTTTTTCATTACCACCCCCCACCGCCGCCCAATAAGGCGCCGGGTGAAATTTTGGGGTCGCTTGCTCAAGTAGTTCAAAACATGAATCAACTCTGGGTAGGTTTGACCACGAAAATCTTAGTACCTAACTTCGACTAATATGCCGGACAGCAACGTTACGATCCCCCAGACGACAGTGATGATGGCATACAAATCCTGGACGATAACGAACAATGGCTGCAAGAAGCTATAAAAAAGAAGACCATCCAAGCAGATGAAAAGACAATATTCGCGACGAAGATCAGTCAAGCTCCAGCTCCCTCTCTCAGGACCTCTCTGATTCATCAATACCTTGCCACGTGTCTTATCTACTAACCACCTAGGTCATCACCATCATCGGCGAATTCGAGTAGCGCGCCATGGACATGGTTTGCAAACGTCCTCAAAAGTAAGAATAGCATAATTGGCAAGTGGGAGGAAGCTCGACATACGGGATATTGACCAGTACAAGGCCCGATCTGACCATGGTATTCGCCACGTTTACCGCACGGACGATATGGAGGCAAACTATTCCAGGCAGCAGATGCGTGAAGGTAATATCATTGCTTGCCGCGGATAATAGTCCTTTATTTAACATCGCGTCCAGAAACCCGCAGACGCCGCCGCGATGAACAACAAATCAAACTCCCTTATTACCTGACTCGAGTAATGCGGGGGACTTTGATTTGCCTGTCCCACCCACTCCGAGTAGATCCAGAAGCGTTAGAGGGAGGCCATCCACCAGCAAACAAAACACTATCACAACCTCTAGTACTAAAGCTGAGCTTCTCAGCCTCACACTGACGGCCAAGGAAATCTACTGGTGGAAAAGGATGTTCAGGGAACTGAGACTGGACCCAGAGTGACCATCCTGAAGGAACAAGCCTAGCCTATGCTCTCTTTACCCGGCCTAATAAGCCCGGAACAACTTCGCGAGATTCTCCTTTTTATGTATGAACACGAAGATTCCACGACTTCTCTTTACCTATGTACCAAAAACCTTTGAAGAAGCTATCGTGACCGAAGAACAAAAAGGTCTCAATTTACCACGATTAGAGATATTGTCTATCAGCACTCTTCCGCATGTTTCGGAGATAGAGATCGGGTACCAGTTTTTCATAGAGGGAGGCCATCCACCAGCAAACAAAAACCATGCCGTAACGGATGCGCTCTTGTACCTTGATGGAGACCGCACTGATCACCACGTCTACCTAAGCCTTTCCTCTCTTCCCCCAAGCCAGGTTATTAATTTCGGTGAGTTATATTATCACTCCAAACAGACAGCGATGCTAATTCAACCCAGACAGGTTGGGATGTCGCTATTCATCTAAACAAACTACATTGCGACGGCAAAAGCAGAGAAAATGGCGATTGCATCCATTCCGATTATTCTGGACAGCTTCACTTCTTTTTTGAGGGCGTGATGTTTTTCAACACCTCTAGTACTGAAGCTGAGCTTCTCAGCCTCACACTGACGGCCAAGGAAGTCTAAACTCGAGACAACCTGGCACAGGAGCATGGCATTCTCTGTTTTGAAATGAAAGCTGCTGGTTTGATGAATCAGCTTCCTTGTCTAGTGATCCGTGGTATATGCGACTACTCGGATTCTACTGGTGGAAAAGGATGTTTAGGGAACTGGGACTGGACCTAGAGCATGAGGTCTCAATACAGTGCCACAACATCCAAATCATCGGCGCCTTGACTAAGTAACGAAGCTCAAGCCAATGCTATCAAAATTACCCAGTCAGATGCCCGCAGATGGTACATTTGCACCGTTTCCTCCCCTAATTATAAGCTTGCAGGTGTTTTACGAGAGTTCAATTTTGACCGCTTAAAGGACATGCAGGGCTTGGGAATTTCAGTCACATCCTCAGTCACGTCCTCGGATCAGTCACTCAGTCACAATCCTCTGTCAAATACAGCAGAAATGTCTTCAGACCAAGTCACAAAGTTCCTACAGGTCACGCCAGCCTTAGAGGAATCCATCCCCGGTCAATTCGTCGAGCCCCCAACCCGTGTCCAATTCGAGAAAATCCTCGAAGCAATCGAAACAACTCTATAGGTTCAAGAGAGCCATATCGCCAGCCAGGACTCAGAAATAGCCGGGCTTCACGCCAAGATTACCGATCTAAACGAACACATCGTGAAAATATCTATCCAGTTACTTAACAATAAGACCAAGAAAAGTGTGATCGCTGATCCAGAAGAGAATGGCAAGAGCCTCTCCAACACATCCGAAACTGAAACTCCCTTACAATCCGCAAAACTCATTTGATTCGCCAGTGCCACCACCTCTGACGCCCGACGGTGATCGCCAGGAATTTGCTGATGAAGTCGAAAGAGCAGCGCAGAGCGTATCGAAAAAAAAAAAAAAAAAAAAAGAGGAAAAGCTTGAAAATGGCAGAGAACAGGAGATGGAGAAGCTTCAGCGGGAGGTTGCTGCCTTTGAAAGGAGATATTTTAGCTACATATTAATCTGGATATGTTTCAAGCTCCTGACGCATCACAACCTTTGTAATAGATTTACATGTACATATACCCGTAACTAATCATTATTATATGACAGCTGGAGATAACCACCATCGACGGCTACAGTTACCCCCTTGCTAGTCTGATATCATACTACATAGTACTATATATAGCCCTGAAGTCTCGATATCATACATAGCTTCCTTGTCGAAATTCGACTCCTGTGAATGTGCGATCATTAAAATTTGCAAATGACAAGAGTTGAAGCGGCAAAGACACGAGAGTAGGTAATGAAGTCAACAAATATAGTAGGTATAAGTAGGTAGTAGTACATATCATGTTAAATAGTGCACGCCCTAAAAGTTGAACGTTTGTCTGCCCGGATTTTCTTTCTGACCACAGTAACTACATAGGTAGTATGTACATATTTGCCCTGGCCATAGATGGCGTGGCCAGAATTTCAGAAAAGTTGATTCGCTAAAATCCACATTCCCCCATTTTTTGTTACAAGGGGCCTTAACTACCTCATATAAAGCATACCTAGGTATGTATCATAATGAATGGACCTGTAAGAATGAGTGGGAATTTTGCAACTCGGGGATAAAGAAGAGATATATATACATATATGCAATATTTTCGCCTCTCGCTCACGATATGTTCATATACTACTGTCACTGTCAATGACAGGTCTTTTGAGATATATACGAGTGATCCTTATCCGACGTGCTTGTCAACTTGATTCGCAAACTACGGTGAAACGACTATCATAGGAAGGAACCTCGGTAAGCAAAGAATTTAGATAATAATAATAGTAATAATAAATGCGTCAGGAATGAACCTGTAACAATTGGAATAGTGGTTTTTCTTACTATGAGAGTAAAATGAGATAGCAGATTGCGCGTCCCGTGTAGGAGGACATTTTGGGATTTCATGTTCGACCGCAATCAGGATTCAGGTGATCTTCTAAACAGGCATCACAATAACATAAGCATCATTGTATTATTGTCCCACGGAGGCAGCCGGCTGTATTGATATCGAATACCTGGCTTTCCAAGTTCTCAAAATGAATTGCGAAGACTCTTCCACGAGACGTGGAGAAAATACGGAGCAAACCGCGATTGATTATTCCGTATTTTGTCTGTACATGATAGCAAGAAACGGAATTGAGGTGAAAGAGTCACCTCAGACGGTCTTAGTATTGAATATCCATTTATTATCAACATCGTGGGTACTATATACAAATCCATTAGCTTCATTCGATGTGAAGTGCTCGGTCGCGGGCAGCGCCAAGCTTTCCTCTATATCATTCCAAGGGAGGTATCTCTGTAGAAGAGAGAGCTCGCAAAGACCAACATACATCGACTTCCGGGTCTCGTTCAATTGGGGAACATCCAGAACGAGCACATTCACCACCTCCATCAACAGATGAAGCGGGTCAACCGAAAAAAAAAAAAAAAAACAGATAAAGAACCAGGATCCAACAACCAGACAAAAGGACCCGAACCCAAGGTCAGACCACTCCGAAATACCGCGCCTGCGAAATGGATGATATATAAAGACGATGATATAAAGATGTATGAGAAAGTGAGAAAGCCAAGGATTAATGACAAGAACGATGACAAAGATGATTCACAGAGGAAATCGGGCGAAATGATATAAATGGACCAAAAAAAGCATATTAGCGAATGTCGCGTCGCTTTTTCATCTTCTTGGGCCCTTGGAAAAATATTAAAACACCGTTCTTTGAGTCTTTTTCTTCTCGCTCAACAGAAAAACTATCCGCCTCGCAACATCCACGACATCATCCCAAGCCAGCCGGTGACGAAGATCACGGTCAGAATGCCCGCGCCGGCACGGTCGCCCGTCGTAATTGGGGTTTGAACCCCTGGGGGTACATTCACAGCTGGTTCGCTCAAACCGGCACTGGGGTCGCTCTTGCTGGTCCCGCCAGTGTCAGCAGTAACGGGGTTGCTCGAGTTGCTCGTATCGAAGAAGACCAAATTGGCCGAAAATATCCCCAGTGCGCTCATTTGTACTTCCAACCCATTGACACCGTCCCAGGTACTCGAGTACCATTGGAGTCCGCAGTGTTGACCGTCGCTCCCGCCACTGCACTGTTGCGCCGCCCCTTTCATGGAAGCCTGTAATTTCGGCTTGATCTCACCGGTTGTATACGGCGCGAGCACGGTGGTAAACGCCAACCAAGTGGAGAGAAACGCCTTGAAACAAACCTGGTTTCGATCACAGGTTTTGATGGTTTCACATGACACCTCGCACATGATGTTAGTGTCGTTTGGGAAGAATGTCTGGAAGGAGGATTTGAGCAAGCCATCTATGCCATCTTTCCACTTAGAGTCTTTAGTCTAGCCATGTTCCATTAGCCGAATTCTTTTGAAGCTAGATCGGGATTTTAGGGAATACATCCCAACAAGAAAAAAAAAAGACTGGGTCACAAACCATATTATACATGTACACTGCTCCCATCAAATAGGCACCGTAGTTGTAGGTCCATTGGAAATCACCATGATCATGACACTGGGCGGCGATACTGGTGGTGTCGGCAATATACCATAGGGAGGTGTTGAGTAGCGGGGTCGTCGCACTCCATTCCCAAGTTTTCTTGGCCCAATCGGCATATGTCTGATTATTGGTGTAGCGGGCCAAGCGGGCGGCCAGCTGGAAGAAGCCCCCGTTGGAGATGGCATTTTTGGTGGTATAACCGGCTTGATAGGGCCAGATCTGCCAGCGCAAGCCCCCATTGCAGTTGGTGGTGTCCCAACGGGCTTGTTGGGTGTTGAAGACGCCCTGGGCCAGCGCGAGCCATGACGGTTGATTGGGCGCATCTGGGAATTTCAATTCGGCGGCGGTCATGGCCGCTAGGCCCCAGAAGACCTGATCATCGTTCCCCTATAGCGACAATAAGCAGTCTGACCAAGACACCTCCATCCGGGTCGAGTCTGACGGAAGCGGAAGGGGGCGGCATGTCTGAGATTGACGGCCTACCAGATAGTTACTCCAGTTGGAGGGCATGTAGTCGTCATGTTCGCCGGCCTGCCAGAGCATTCCCTGGGTGGTGACATCATTGTAGGTGTCATCGCCGGTCCAATGCCAGTATTGGATGAGGGTCATAAACATGGCACCACCTTCCCACCAGGTACCGGGGATCTTGCCGGGGATCTGGCCGCTCTGGTTCCCACTATAGTAAGTCATCATATCGGAGGCGATGGTGGCTGCCGCGCTCTTGATGGAGTTGACATCGTTGACATCGACGGTAATAGTGGCGCGGACCGTTTGGGCGGCCAGTATGGTCATAAGCAGACGAGAGAGGACGGCCACAGGGCCTTGGGCGCCTCGCAATGACCACATTATGGTAGAAATGCGTTGAGATAGAAGCGGCGGCGTCGGAGGAGTAGAGGAGAGAAGACAGAGTCGAAAATGAACGAGCGATTAGAGTGGAGGAATCATCGAGCAGCGCAGGCGGCAACCTGGTGAGCGCCTGGGAAAACGAGCGGACGGGATCGGTTGAACCGACGACGGATAACAACTGTGAAAACGAGGATTTGGAGGAAGGGATGAACGCGGATGTTTTGGAAAAGAGAGAAAAAGAGAGTGTGGTGAGAATGAGGGAAGAGAGTTGGAAGATACCTGGCTCTCTCACCGCCTTACCTCTACATATTCTAGGTACTGAGTACAAGATGGTTACAACATACATACATATAAAGATTCATTCAATCCCTGAATAATATCATATTAGTAATGAATTCACCTCTAGGCCATATGATTAATAACTATTGTACTCGTATCCACGGGACAACCGCCCAACAATTACGTTTTTGGGAGAGTTATAGGCGAAATATATAAGCAAATATAATTAATAAATGAGTATTAATGAGTATTTGAACTTCAAAATGTAATTTGCACACAAATCTAGGGAGAAGAGACTCTTTAAAATAGCATTGTTGATCTCTTGCCCGGTTTTTGGTTAGTTGCGCCTCGCCAAGACAAGAGATCAACAATACTATTTTGACCGAATAGAGAGTCTCTAGTGTAATATTCCTTTCATTATTATATTTTGTTCCGTCTATAACTCGCCCAAAACTGTTGTTGGGCGGTTAGGTAGGCGGTTGTCCCGTGGATACGAGTACTATGATACATATAATAAGTCCAGGACAGACAATGTTGAATGTAGTGTCAAGTTTGAAGTTCAATAACAGTCTGACTGATGATTCGACCAAGACAAACTTCATCCGGGGCTTGTCCCAAATCAACAAAATCCTCTGATTGGCTTAACTTACCCCAAAAGGCGCTAAGTTAAAACTGCCGGAAGAGGATGATACGCTCATCCCCTGCGCTAAAGATTTAGTTTCTCGGGCTAGCCTACACCGCCCCACTTTGGCTTACACTTAACCTACTTTGGCCATCCCGAGAAAAATCTTTGCGC
>NPHW01003328.1:0-15463 GCA_002240705.1 Elaphomyces granulatus
AGACTCTAGTTGCACTAGATTGTACCTACATAGCCTGCAGCTTCCGCGCAAACAAGGCGCGACTGTTAGTGCCCTGCACAAGTGGGGGGTCGCAGCGCTAGACTAGTCTAGCGCTTGTCTCAGCCGGAATCCCCAGTATATTCTCTGGGAACCTATCATAGCATTTTATTTTGGAAGGCTCCGAGTGGTGGGGATTGCCCCACTAACCAGCACCGCTCGCACCACTCAAAGCCTTCCAAAGGCCCAGTCTAAAATGCTAGCTCTCAGAGAATTTACGAACGCTAAATTATCTCGATTACAGTGTGCAGCGACGTCCTCATTATTTCTGGAGAGCATAAGTTGCTAAGTAGACATTAATATATTATGAAAGTAAATTCGAACAAAAAAGCTAGGTTATTGATTGCGGGATTGTGTTTATTACACGAATTGTCCCTTCATGCATGAGCCCATCTGAGCCAAATTAACATTTCAGGCTGTAACGTTACCTCAGCATGATCAGACCATCGACAAGTACCTAAGAAATGAGCCTCAACAACGACATCGAATTTTATCATCGGGTGTCTCTCTATAAGAGATTTTCTCCTTTGCCTTCATCATCGATTAAAATATCAGCCATGCCGGAGTCGAGATTGGAGCGTCAGCGTTCGACCCAAGTTCACGCTGCAGACGACCACAACACACCATTTGACAGCTGATCGATAGCTACCTACATTGGTTGCTCCAAGCGCATTAGTAAGTTTATGTGTGAGAAGAACATGAAGATTGCCAGGCACAGCTGCCACCTGATTGATACGGGGACCTACGTTGTCGGTCGGTGGCATCAAATCAGGGCGCCGTCGCTCCCATTTAAGGGTCTCTATCTAACTAAGTATGCCACCTGATCGTTGCGGAGACCTACGTTATCAATCGACAACAAATGGTCTACCCTTAATTGGGGATTAGAGAAGTCCAAGGCTTCCTAGGCACAACTAGCTTCTACCGATGGTTTATTCCACGATACTCCGAGATAGCCAAACCACTTACTCAGGAATCTTATGCCAGAACATGCCCTATCTAATATCTATGACATATGGTCAAAGAAATTCAGCCCGAGTGCTTTGGAAGATGGGGATCAGACAACTGAACCTGCAACACGCCTAAAAGAGTGCAACGACGCCGTCCGAGACTTCTCACCAGACCTGCGACGCACTTCCTTTTTCAGCAAAATTTTCGGCAAGCGATTATCAGAGCAAGAAAGTAAGATATCGGTAACCTGATCGGTCGAATGAAATTGGGAACTGGATAGTGAGCTGGCGATTCGGGACGAATTGTATACTGTATCCATGAGGAGCCCCCACGATACAACATGTGCAGTTGAAAGAGTGAAAAATTCCCTACTCTATAGTTTCCTTCCTAACGCAATGTTATCCACAACCTTTTCCCTGAAGTCCAGCGACAACTCCATCTCACTCCCATCTCTGAAATCCCCAGACAGACAGCTCGCTACAGCCGCAGCGTATAAATCACCCATCTCCTTGGGAAGCTCGTTCTGTGCGAGCTTAATGAGAGCCCCACGGACATCGTTAGGCTTGGGTAATCGCCCACTTCGTTCTGCCTCCTTGATTGGCTTGTCAAACAGCTGAGAAACTGTTTTCCAAAGTCCCGTCTCAAGCAATACAACACCTAACGCATAAATATCATGTGGTCTGGCGAATTGGTGCGTTGGCTTGCGTTGCCGCTCCGGATGTCGGTAGAAGTTCGGCTCGACCTCGAAATCGCTGCGGAACTCAGTGCCTGCTTGTGCTGGCCGCGCATGGCCCCAGTCTCCAAGAAATGCTACGACGCGCGTGGTTTTAGGGCCAGTGCTTGAAGACGTGGCTTTAAGTACGAATGGTTTAATACCTGCATCGTCCTGGCGGAAGAGCAAAATACCTCGGCTCCATATGTTTTTGTGAACCCAACGTGAACCATGCACGTTGAGTAGAGTTAATGCGAGGCAATACGAGATGTTGAATCTATCACCAAGTGAAAGTTTTCCAGCCATTCTTTTCGTCGCTATATCGATGTTACTGATTAATTGGTGAAGGGTAACGAGGTCAGCAGTTGCTGCTTCTTCACCGATACGGGGTGAAGGCAGACTGTAGAGAAAAGCGTGACGCTCTTTTTCAACCTGATCGATGAGCCCAAGGCACCGAAGTGAGTAGATGGTCGGTTGGTTAGATCCTGAAGGATCTTCACTAAAAGTAGAGTTCTGCAGCAGCCAAGCAAGGTCTCGCAGAGGAGCCTTCAAGAGTGAAGCCTCTTCTGGCTCCAAGTCGTCAGCCTTTAGATGGTCGTCGTAGCCATGGTACTCAACGATAACCCGAACGTTCTCGCCTTCATGTTTCCATTGAGCGAGTTGGAATCCATTGGATAAGGCCCCATCCTCGACGACTTCACCATCTAGGTCGCGGAAGCCTTCCGGTGCTTTTTCCAATGCTAACATCTGCCTATTCAAGACCGGTTCTAGACCGGTACCCTGGAGGTTAAGGTTATTTAGGGAACAAGTGGCATCAGTGACTAAATAGATCGCTTCCTGCGAAAAGTCTTGCATCACATCTCTTAAATTATCCGACCACTCTTTATACTCATCCAGGACCTTGAGCAATTTCTTCCTATCGAACATCGACCGCTCGAATCCCTTGACTTTAAGTGCTTTTACTTTTGCCTTCACTTGCTGAGTGAACAACTGCTTCCACTCCTCATTCCCCATTGAGGATCCATCGCCAGCGCCTTCCGCACTGCCGTATATTCCATGCTTCATCATTAGTACTTCATATTCTGCCCACACACGGTTCATCTTCAAGAGCAGATCTCGTATCGTCTCTGCGACCCACTGCGGGAGATGGCCTGGCAGCATCAGCCCGTGCTCAGGATCAAGGAATCGCGCTTGGAAGAACTGTAGCGAAGCAAGGTGAAGGTCTAGTTTCAACTGTATATCGGCTTTATATTCGTCATACTCCTTGGTAGCAATAGTAGAAATGACCCCTTCGACGAAGAGAGTAGTTGCACGAACTTCGTTTGCTGCATTCACTGTGGAATAAAATATATCCATCTTGACGACTAGATGTTAGCCTGATTGCAACTGAGGAATACATCTATTATATACCTTTCGGATTGTATGAAAATTTCCAGATGGTACACTTGTAAAACTAATAAGAGTACTAGTAACGTCACGGAGCGAAAACAAGCCTTTTTTAGTCCGTCGCAAATTATTGTGGGTTCAGTGGGTTCAGTGGGGTAGTGATCAGAACTTTATCCAGACAAGGCATATGTATCTTTTCGGGTCCTCCCTTCTAACCCAATATGTAGGCGGTGACTATGAGAATTCTGCCCCTTGTCTCAGTCATGGGTCTGAATGAGCCTATACGATCAAATAAAATCAGATTGAAAAACCGACGTGATCATCAAGCTGGAAACTGGTGTGTCCAGCATAGCAGTGCTACTGGCTACCAAAGCTGCATAGTATTCTTTTCTCTTTCCACATTATGGTATCCGGAGCAGATCCTAATGCAGAGAGGCCTACTAGTGTTAACGCATCTATATAGTCCAGCCTCCTCGAGAATGAGAGTAGCGATACCGATGATATCGATGCGCTCATCTCTAACAACGACGCGGGAGTCCATGTTAATTTGGACTTGCTAGGGAAGGAAACACTGAATGCACTGGATATTCTTGACCTTGGTGTTGACTTCGAAGCTGGAGAGAGTAACGGCGTCTCGATTGACTTACTGGCGGAGAGGATTACTTCCATACGTAATGGCAATGTTCAGCCCATGAGCACCATTTCCCAATTCACTAGTATACTATCTCGAACCGGGATTGCCGGCCCCTGGCACCTGAAAGCTATCAATCTTAAAACCCGCGCGATCAAAATAGGAAGTGGAGCACAATTCACTGTTTTCCGGGAGCATGAAAAATTCTTAGGTAATGAAGAACTTGTCATCAAACGTGTTAATATTCCCCTTTCTTGGGAGGATGGGAAAGCTTTTCATTTGGGCTCAGTATATCGCCTTCAGCTGAGCACACTAGAGCTCGAGATTTTGGCTCTCTGCAACCCCTCACTTCGCAACCATAGGAACATCGTCCGCCTGATCTCCTGGGGCTATGACTATCCCTTCCCGGATACTCGAGTTCCAGTGCTCTTCATGGAAGCTGCAATGATGACCCTAACTGAGTTTCTAAAGGTCGAAAAAGAAGATCTAATGGGAGAACGCCCAGCCGATATAAAATACCAACTCTCTCTAGATATAGTTGCAGGATTGGAAGCTCTGCACAGTCTACACATTGTTCATGGTGATGTTAAACCTGACAATGTGTTGGTTTTTAGAGAAATCAGTTCGAAGGTTCCATTCTGTGCCAAGATTAGTGACTTTGGGGTTTCTATCGATATGGAAACCTCTGAGAGGAAATTAACAATCGACGACTACAGGGGTACGCCTGCTTGGCTTCCTCCAGAGGCTCGAGATCGAGATATGTCTCGCTGGGGCGTGTTCAAGCCTGACGTAATGTTTCGTTTTGATTCGTTTAGTCTCGGTCTTCTTTTGTTATCAATATTCACCCGACAAGGCGAACCTGTAAGTCTCGTGGACGGTGAGGATCTAATTGACGTAGCTATCAAATCGCTCCGTAGCAAGGATTGCATTTCATTGGAGCTGCGTATGCAGCTTACGAAAGCCCTCAAGCTTTTATTGGCTGAAGATCCTTGGAAACGGTCTCTTCCGTGTCCGGAGCTTCTAAGGACCGATACACTGGTTTTTGCATCATGGTATGGGTGTTTAACGCCAAGGATCATTCTCTTGAACTCAATTCTGACGGTAAATAGGCTTTCCATATCTCAGAGCAGCCGCAAACCAGCACACCACAATGGTACCATGGACCCTACCTATAATAAAGGTCCACTGTTCTGGTACAAACTAAGTGGTCATAATTCTGTGCTGTCCGACCTGGAAGAGCAGTATGTTTTGTCGAAAGCTGGAAAGGTCTCTTCTCTTCCGGGAGATGTTCTCTTTGGCATGGCGCAGATGGTCACCGGTATGAAACCTTCATACGTAGATCGACTACTTAAGTACGTTACAGAGGCAGCGAGAGCAGGCTTTTCTCCTGCGAGGGCTCTGTATGCTCAAATAATTAGTGCCCATCGCAAAACAGCCGAATTTGATGAAATAACAATAGACAAGTGGACGTTAAATGCCATTGCAGAAGGATATCTTTTCGCGAAACCTTCTTCGAGGTTAAACAGGGGAGAACTGGATCATGCAAAGCAATTATTCAAAAATAGTGGAGGATTCTGCACTGATCCTTTCCTACGCAAACAAGATATTCTCAAAATCGCACGAGATAACAGAAGAGTGGGGGAGTGGAACACAGAGCGTCAAAGACTCGTCGACCATAAAGGAAACACCATCCTCCATGCGGCGGCAGCACTCGGGGTCTTGGAGTCCGTGAAAGTACTAGTCGAGGATGTCGGGATTCCAGTTGACGTGGAGGGTGATAATCAAGAAACACCATTATATAAAGCTTGCAAAGGGGGACATCCAGACGTCGTCCACTATCTGTTAGACAAGGGAGCAAAGGCATCCGGCACAACTGAGCAGGAGAAGCTCACTGCCTTGCATTGGCTGTTTACCTTTCCGCAAGCTTCTGTTCGTGGGATCGCGATTCGACTTGTCCAAGATGGCGGAGCATCCGTCAATGCAACTATAGTTCCATCAGTTGGGGAGAATGGTGATAGCTTTCCTCGAAAAATGCCGATTCTTCACTTGTAAGTACCAACCAAACAATAAACCGCTATCAGACGGAGGAAAAGTCGTAACTTTGTGATCTATAGTCCCTTCGAGCTTCCACTGGGCACACCTCTTCACTGGGCCGCCTTCGCCCGCAACCAGCTCGCAATGGGAGCTCTCCTCGAGCTAGGTGCAGATATTGACTCGACATATCATGCGCTTGACGCATCGACAACCCCCTTGGCCCTTGCAATATGGGCTGGCGATGTAGAAGTGGTGAAGTTCCTGCTTTTTAATGGCGCAAATGGCAGATTAAAGGATTCCAAGGGGCGAAATTGCCTTCATTTCATGACACTCTACCGGCCGGACCGGCACGGCAGCCTAACTCATCATTGGCATTACTGGATCCGCCATGGCAACTGGGACGAGCATCAAAGGCGGATGGTAGAGCTAGTGAAATTAGTGGCAGATGCTGGGGCTGATGTTGAGGCTGGATATGAGAGATATCCTCAGTACACGCCAATTATCGAGGCTTCAGAATTGGGAGTTTGGGATGGGGGAGCAATATGTGCTCTACTAAGCCTCGGAGCCGACGTTGCCAACGCCAAGGGTGTGTCAGGGGATTCCGGTAACATTTCCTACAAGCTTTTCGTCTCCTTTCTTGTGCTGCTAACTGATTCTGACGAGTCCTTCACACATGGGTATCCATTACGGCGCCACGTCTTGACTACCCGGAGTCATATATATATGTCTTCGAACGGGCCGCAGAGAAAACAAAGGGCGTTGATTTACGTAATCGGTACATTGAAGAAACGCCACTTCATGTTCTTATTACAATATACCATACAGAAGAAATTGTTGAAAACGCCTGTCGTATACTACTCTGCCGTGACCAACCGGCTAATATAAATGCAACTGATGGACGTGGAATGACACCCATGTATATCGCTTTGGGCACGCAACAAAATCCACAACGGCGAGCGATGTATCTCGCGAAGAATGGGGCAAGCTTGTTTTGCAAGGTAGACGGAGTGAACGACATCTTCTTTGCGGTAGTTACCAACAAATCTCTTAGCGATCAGCAGAGCCACGATTTGATCAACGATCTCCTCTCTCACCTCGCTCAAGCTCAAGATATCAGAGGCGCTAGCTTCCAAGAAATATATTCAACATATTTCCTCCCTCACCCTGGTGCTCTAATTGCACTCTGGGAAGCAGCCTCAGCGGGGCGCCCTAAAACCACAAGACTCCTGCTCGAATTAGGTCTTTATACTCGCATTAATGACCTGAAGGATGACCACGGTTCGCCACTCACGGTGTTCGATAAAACTCTCAACTCGGCTGAGCTTAGTCGACGAGCCCATATGGAAATGCTTGCCGCGTATAAGCCCGGCGCAGCTCGTTTGAGAGCATTATCCTCAAACGCTGTGTACGATCCTAGCCAGGGTGGGTGTGACCGGGCTGCCGAGGCGTACCACGGTCTTCCAGAGGTACTATGGCTGCTTAGAAGTCACGGAGCCAAACGCGCATGCGAGCTACAGCCACAGTCAGATCATGCCGTCTTCGAGACAGTACCAGTGTCGGACCTATGGGATATGAATTTACATGGCTTCACTCTGGAGACCCAGCCAAACCGGGAAATCTGGAATGCGGTATATGAACTGGCGCGCTATCCAGCTGACTGGCCGGAGCAGGTGACGAAAGAGCTGCAAAAACGGTATCAAGAAGTCAAGGTTCTTGGAGACCCGGCGAAATGAAAAAGCAACTCGGTGGAAGTGTACTTGAAGAATTAGTGATGTTAGCCGGTTTTGGTTTATGGGATCAAAGTGATTGATATGAGTAGATGTATCCCAATCTTACTAAGTGCGAGGGTATGATACCTCAGGGGCCCCCGCCAATGTACCCGGCAGTTGGACTAGATTGGATGTATATATCATGGATACTGTAGTACATTTTCCAAGGCGTTGTGTGATGTAAATAATAAAAATCATCGAATTTATCTTTGAATGTTCACCGCCTTGAATCCAGTTTTAAATTTCGAACATCACATTTGCCTACCTCGCGCATTGGCTTCAAATACCTTCGGATTTTATTATTATCCATAACCAAGTAGATATGTCGGATTTAATATTGGCACGATTTCCAAAGCGTTGTGCTGTAAATAATTAAAAATGATTGAAATTAACTGTTTTCTTTGGTGTTCTTCACCAAGCCGCTAATTGTGCTAGCGCTAGATCCTAGATTCCTGCCTTAGGTATGATAAGAGAGCACTGGAAAATATTTTGGGCTGTGAAAGGCTGAAACTGGATAAACTGGATTAACCGGATATCACTTCCGGTCCATATTTTATCCAGTCCATTTGCATCACTGCTGCAGCATCAATGGCATGTAGAGTTGCCTCGAGCGTTTCAAAGCCATATCACAATTTTCCCTTGCAAACAACGCTCGATAAAATTTAGCTCGCAATAAAATTTGCGATAAAAAAGAACCCGATGGCCCAGATTTTCAACCTCTTGTATGGTAGACGTCCTTTTGCCATGTCCCTGGGATTCTCGAACCTACACCGCTCAGGTAGTTAGCTAATCCTGTGCACACCTTCACAATATTCAATGCCAATAGTAGGTATTCATGGTCTCTATGCCTGCTGTCATATTTATCACAAACGTTTCCAAATGAACCCCATCAAAGATTTCGACCGCTTCCTCTTCTCCAAGACCTGCTGCCTTCCGTGCTTTTTCTGGATGCAACAACTTCTGAGGCAAGGATCCTCCTCTTTCTATCAAAAAAAAAATTTTTTTTTTCGCCCCTTGCCTTTACATGCGTTGCCTGTTGTGATGAACACAGTACACCAATTAGTCCCAGCTTCGAATTATTCGTACAGGCCACCCTAGACGATATTTGAGCCAATGAAGCCTGGGGGAGAAGAACTTTCACACAGGGGAGATATGCGAGGGGCTAGAAAGGGCCGTCGTTAGTGAATTAGTCAAATTATTTCTGCTGCGATATCTTCACCGCGATGCTCTCACCTGAGCGGCAAGGGGCAAACCACGCTTACGGCGTGCAGTACAAGCTCAGTAGCCTAACGGTAGCTGTTTTGCCCGCATGTTGAGCTCTCAACAGCGGTGTCTGGCCATACTCGTCTTCAAAGCCTGGTCGAGCGCCGTTTTGAAGAAGCAGCTCCACAGTTCGCTCATCACCTTTTTCTGCTGCTCGTGACAATGGAGTCTAACTGCGAGTTTAATAAGGAGCTCTGCCTTAGGCCTAGAGGAAAGACCTACTCTCTGTAATAGTCAAGAATGGCAGTATCAGCTATCAATCTAAAAGAGACCTATCCAGATACGGTTGGATTCACTTACAACCTGCAACAATAAAGAATGACAGTATCAGCTATCAATCTAGGAGTGACCCATCCAGACGATTGGATTCACTTACTCCCTGCCATGACGGTCAATCTAGGAAAGGCCCATCCAGATATGTTTGGATTCACTTACTCTCTGCAATAGTCAAGAATGACAGTATGATTTATCAGCCATCAATCTAGTAGAGATCCATCCGGATATGTTGGATCCACTTACAGACTGCAATAATAGAGAATGGGAGTATCAATAATCAATCCAAGAAAGCATGGTTAAATCAACTTACAAACTTCGATAATCAAGAGTGACAATATCAGCCATCAATTTTAGACCCCCATCCAGATATGGTCGCATTCACTTACTCTCTGCAACGGTCAGAAATGATAGTATTAGTTATCAACCTAAGAGAGATCTATCTAGATATGGATAGATGCACTTACATACTGCAGTAGTGACGATGACAGTATCAGCCATCAATCTAAGATAGACCCATTCAGATAGGGTTGAATTCACTTACTCCCTGCAATAGTCAACAATGACAATATCAGCAATAACCTACCTAGGAGAGACCCATCCAGATAGGTTTGGATTCACTTACAAACTACAATAACCAAGAATGACAGTGTCAGTCATCCATCTAGGAAAGACCCATCAAGATATGGTTGGATTCACTTACCCACTGCAATAGTCCAAATTCACAGTATCAGTCATCAATCTAGGAGAGACTCATCGAGATATGTTTGGATTTACTTACTCCCTGCAAAGGTCAAAGTCAGTCATCAAGAAAGGAGTGAGATACATCCAGGTATGGTTGATTCACTTACTCCCTACAATAGTCAAAAACGACAGGATCAGTCATCAATATCTATCCGGATATGGTTGCATTCACTTACATACTGCAATAGTCAAGAATGAGGGTATCAGCTATCACCAATCTAAAGAGACCCATCTAGATATAATTGAATTCACTTACAATATTATATTTGTGATCTACTTTCACTCCTCGAGCAAGTAAAAGCTGTACAACTGCTGCGCCTCCTTCTATAGCTCGAGACAGAGGCGTTTGGCCATTCATATCTGTTAAGTCGGGATTAACTTTGTCTGTCTCAAGCAGTAGCTTAACAACAGCCTCATGGCCCTTCTCCGCAGCCCATGATAGCGGCGTCCGGCCTTTTACATCTTTCAAGTCAGGATTGACTTTGCTTGTCTCAAGCAGTAGCCTAACAACAGCCTCATGGCCCTTCTCCGCGGCCCACGAAAGCGGCGTCCGGCCATTTACATCTGCTAAGTCAGGGTTGGCTTTGTCAATCAGTAGCTTAGCAACAGTCTCATAGCCCTTCTCCGCAGCTCGCGATAGCGGTGTCCGGCCTTGCACATCTTTCACGTCAGGATTGGCTTTGCTTGTCTCGAGCAGTAGCTCAACAACAGCCTCATGGCCCATCTCCGCGGCGGAGAAAAGTAGAGCAATACTAATATCATCCTTCGAGTCGACATTGGTCCCTTTCTTAAAAAGCAGCTTTAACACATCATCATGTCCATTGCAAACGGCATAAGAGAGCGGTGTCCCCCCAATGTCATCCCTCAAGTCGATACTGGCTCCTACCTTAAGCAGTAACCTGATGACAGCTACATGCCTATTCCAAACCGCATACATCAGTGGTGTTCGGCCATATCTATCCACAGAATCGACTTGGGCTCTCTTTCGAAACGGCAGCCTAATGCATTTCAAGTGACTACTAGTGCCCTTGATCAACAGCTTGACAGCAACATCAAAGCCGTTTCCTGCAGCCCAAGATAGTGCCGACCGCCCGTAAGTGCCGTCCTTCGAATTCAGGTCAATGTTATAATAGGTATCCAGTGTAAGCAGAAGGTTCAGCACTGCTGTAAGTCCGAAATAGGATGCAATCATGAGGGTAGACAATCTTTCTGGGAAGTCTGTGTTTGTGCTTGTCCAATAGATCCTAAACCAAGTCTGGCAACGCTTTGAGCTTGCATCACATAATGTCAGCATAGATTGTGTCTCTGAGTTACCAACTTCAATATGGGACTTGTGGTGGTGAGTAATCCAATGCTTAGCGGAGTAGTCAAGAAAGACGTAACTCCCAACGTATTGGGACAGCATCATGTCTTTGTCAAGGGGATGGGTCTCGAATTCTGTAAAGAGCAGGTGCCGCCTACAAATCTCGGCAAGAACTCGGTGAGAATCTTGTAGCCGAAGTGAGTGTTTCCATTCGAGATCTCCGTGGACGCTTTCCGGATGAATTTCCTGGTCAGTCTGAACCAAGAATTCTTTCGCAGTTTGGTGAAGCAGATATATCTTTGAGTCAATAATCGTCACAAAAAGCCCGCAGATATCCCGCATACTCTCACGAAAATAGTCTTCGGATTTGAGGTCTAGATCGCTATAGGACCGATGATTTTCTCCAATGGCTAATGCTAAGGCCATCTCTCCCAGAGTTAGAGGTCGTGCTGCTGCTACAACAATATGTAGTATTCTCTTGGCCTTTCCGTAATCACGACTTTTGGACAAGATCCTATTGTATGCCTCATCAACAGTTCTTGGGAGGTGAGAAGTAGCATTGGCGATTCCAGTTTTGTCGATATCGATGTCACTCTGGATCAAGTCTAGGGTAAGATCGACCCATAGATATGTTTGATTAGGAATACGCATAAGCTCTTGCAATAAAAGGCCTTGCTCATCGTCTCTAAGCTTCAGTCGTGCTCCTATATCGTGGACTCTGGCTTTGATGAAAACACCGATCTCTCGAGATATCTTCTTTATCTCAACATCACTTTCACCACTCAGATGAATGGTGGGCAACCCCGGAATATCTAGAGGTTGGAAGCCCTGTCGAATTCCACTATACGGCCGACTAGTTAAGAGAAACTTCAAATTGAAGTTCCTCCTAGCGCCATATAGTTTGCATAGTGCTTGGGCGAGTAAAGACCTTCCATAATCATCACATTCGTCGATTGCATCAAGAAGACAGACAATTTCACCAGCGCTCTTCTGTTCTGCAGCGCTGAGAAGGGTGTTCCAAAGTTCACCAAATGAGCTGGTAAAAGTTTCTCCACTAACTTCGGACTGTTCGAGAATCGCTTTCGAAAGTAGGATACGTTTCTGCATAAAGAGTTGGCATAGGATACAGCACAGAGCACTAACGACAGTCCTCTGGTCTTCGAAGTCGTCCTTGAAGAAGAAGTAACATGTTGTTCTAGATTCGGTAGTCGCAAGGACGGAATCAACCAGATATTTTGCAAGGACCGACTTTCCACATCCAGGATCCGCGGATACCCAAAGCATTCTTGATGACCTACTCTCTTGCCAGTCTCGAAAGAGGTCGTGGGTCACAAACCACTCACATGTCCCTTGGACCCGATCTGGATTTCGTTCTTTTCGATCTCGGTATGGTGACTTATTAAGCCTCTTTAGGATCTCTATTTCTTTCGCTTCCCGGGCTAGGTCTTTTTGTACCCTCTCGATTCTGAGGTCGTGAAATGGTTCTCTCAGAGGATCTGTGATGTCTTTCCAAACGTAAGTATATACCTCAATCCTGCACACAAAATAGTAGCCAGATATGCAATTGTATACCTGTAATCCAATCCTCTAAGAAGGCTTTCATAACAGCCGCGGCAGTCGCTGCTGCATAACCCTGCCATCTCTTACCCTTATGGCTATCTGCATAGTCACAGATACCTTTAATGACCAAGGAACTAGGAAATTTCTCCCACATGCCTGCCCCCTCCATCTCAAATGCAATGACACCATCACGAGCAGAAATCTCATCTCGGTATTCTCCAGATTTCATCACAATGTCCCCGGACGCAATAAGCCCGAAATGGACGACGGTATTAAATGGCTGTGATACCCGGACGCGAGATACCAGCTCTTGTTCGTCGCATTTGAGCTGTTCGCAACTCATTCTAGTAGCCACGTCGCATATGTCATCTCTCCCACTGTCGTTGTCACATATCGCACATTCTCCAAGTCTGTGGTGCTTGTGCCGGTATGTCGACTTGAAAAGTCTATCTTCTGTCGCTCCCGGATATGTTACCATATCGTTCAACTCCTGTCGCAAGACTCTAAGGTATTTCGATATCTTATCATAGAGCGAGGTTCGGCCCTGTTCAGTTTGCAACTTGGCCAGGGTCGCGCGGATCTCGGGGCCAGGTCTCGGTAGATTATCCCGAAGGGTATCCTTCCACGCAAATTTATTATGGAATAGCCTCCCAAGATCGTACTGAACCAGACCTTCGCTGATTACAACGTCACCAAGAAGAATATCTTCACACAGCTTTCCCTCAAAGGGTGCGCCGCCGCAAACACCGACAACTAGAGCAAGTTGGATCCCTTGAAAACTAGCACGAAGGTATGCTGCTGCGGTCGCAGCAGCAACCTTTCCCATGTTTGGCATGTATACTAAAACGACATTGTGGTTTCCGATTACGCCGGTGGTGTAAATGTTCGAGTCTCCTGGTACCCTGCCATATGTCTGGTTATTCCATTGCATGTCAAACAATGCGAGGACAGCACTGGCCTCGAGAGGCAGGGCGCATATGACGGCGATCTTGAAATCGCGTCGATCTCTCGGTGTGTACGGCAAGCTATTATCAGTGCTATTGGGCAAAAACATGTCCTGTGGGGATTGATAAGGGCTCAGGCGGGCCGGACCAGTACTCTCACTGTTCGGCACAGTCCCCCTCAGCTCGGAAGATACCAATTCCCTGTCACTGTTCATCTCTCAAACTCCTTCCTGATCAGCATCAAGACGCATGTGTATAGGCTCACTCGTTTTCGTTCTAGTTGAGCTGTGTATTTATATAGATTTAAATAGAATAGTAAATGACGCGTATCATGTATGTATGTCGCCCTCGTCTTTCTGCCGAGTTATTATAGAGCCTAGGCAGGGGTTACTGAAATAAGTCAAGCGAAAAGGTGGTATTGCGACAAATTGATCCGTCAACCGTTTTAGTCAAGTCGGACTCATGAAAGTTTAAAGATGGAGAGTGAGGTTTGTGCCAGTGACGACTCTGACGCTTTGGTCACTCCGGTCCTGTCCTAGCCCCTATTCTTTATTTCTCGTATGTGTCGCCTAGATAGATTACTAGTACCATTTTAGCTTGGACATTCACGAGGCCCACTTGAAAGTTGAGACCCAATGCTGACATAAAACGGCATTATTTTCTTCCTCCACACTTGACCAAATAGCAGGCCCTGTTGCGCACCATACTATGTTGAAGTGACATACCTCAAATAAAGATATTAGTGTATCTCCCTCACGGTTTCCCCGGGTCATTCTTGTCCTTGAGACTTGAGTGCTCCTCTTGTCATGTTAAGGTAGAGTTGCTTAAGTTAGGCAGGTTACAGAGCGAAGTCAGAGAGTCAATGGGAATGTGAAGACAGTTGTCTTATTAGGTTATCTCAGAAGCTCAGGCGACAAGACGAATCTTCCTGCTCTTCTTGAATCAGTAGTGAATCCTCATGATCTGGCCTCTCTGCCAGACTGCTATAAGCATGATGTAATTGGACTGGATAAAAAAAATCCACATTGTCCTCCAAAATCCATCTAGCGGCCCCCATAAGCTTCTACGGCTTGGGAAAAATCTAAGGACGACCCCGAAAATCTACAATCTGATTAATCTAAGGACCTGACTTCTCCAAAGTCGATTGGCTGAATTCCCGTAGCGTTGTCGCTAACTATTCCCTGGCCCCACCCTCCGTACCCCATCAAAAAATATTGTTCCTGAAAGGCCCTCATTTCCACTGCCTTTCAATCATTTTTCCTGAATAAAATCTCGGAAACTTATAATTAGGATCCTCCTCTTTCTATCTATCAAAGAAAATCCCTCATGTGTTGCCTGCAATGCTGTGAAAAACACTAGTATTATGCGACAAAAGTAACGTAAAAGTTGTCAGTCTCAGGTATCTGATGGAAATTAGGTAGCGTTCTTCACGCAGCACATGATGGTAATGGGAGTTTTTTTTTAATGGATACAAAGAGGAGTATCCTAATTGTAAGTTTCCTGCATTTAATTCAGGAAAAACGATCGGAAGGCAGGTGGAAAGGGGCCTTCATGAACAATATTTTTTTGATGAGGTACAGAATCAATTTAGTTCAACTCAAGGTGGCCGGCTCCGAGTTCATAGGTGGGCCTACCCCTCCTATAACTCGGAACCTCGTACTTGTAACGTAATCCACACTTCCGGGCTTGCCGCCAATAAAATTTCGGCGGGGGAGGCCCCTAAAGCTCGCCTAAATTTTAGGAGCCATACTTTCCGCTTATCATAGCCACGGGAAAGTCATATGGTGCCGTTGCCTCAGTGCCTCAGACCCTACGCGGGTCCTAGCGTACTAGCGCACC
>NPHW01003331.1:0-28411 GCA_002240705.1 Elaphomyces granulatus
AAGGCGTTGAGTGGGATTCTTTTCGAGAGTGCGTTTGACGATCGGTTTAGACGTGTAGATTCAATCAATTCTAGGGATCTAGTAGGGACTTATAGGATAGAACAAGAGAATTGTTATTGTTACAGGCCATTCTGCTATGCCAATTTCTAAGTAACAGCAGTAAGTATGCACATGCCTCTTGTAAGTTGTAGCGGGCTAATGCAAAAAAAGCTGCGCTTTTCCCCTCCCACTCAACAAGTTGCGTGGCCCCTCGTTTAATATTTAGTCCCGATGGGGAACATAAATGCTGCGAATGTTGAAGCTTTTCTACAGAGTGGTCGATCCATATTTCCACACTTCTCAACACAATGCTGTTGTTCCATGCATATGTTGAAAATCTGCACAGTGCTTTGGCTTGCACACCCCAATTTCCAAGGTCAGGACTCGCGATCCCACTGCCACCCTCTGAAAAAATGTTCGCGGGCTATCATAATGCGAAGGTATTCTTCTTTCCTAATCGATTTGGGAAGAGGTGGTTGTAAACTTCATATCGGAGCTCAACAGGAACTAGGCTCAGCAGGAAGTATGTAGACTATTACGGCTCTCACTTCTCCAGTTTAGGCCGGGCAGCGAGTATGTACTAGGTAGTATGATCATTAGCAATCAGAAATTAATTTGGTATCATAATGATGCTCACGAAAGATGATGCCCTTTGACCTTTCTCTGGGTCTGCCATTGTACCATTGCAGTTGGAAGGGAAGAACTGCACTGTTCGATTCTGTACGATTACATAGAGCCTTTGAGGATTAATTAGGTGGAAGAGGTAGACCCATTCGACTGTTGAGTCATCCGGGTCGATAAGGAGTATCTCGTGTAGATATTTCGGTAAGGTCGCTGTTTGTTTTTTGAAGCGCCAAAATATCAACATGATAGTACTGATCTGAGGCACCCTCTTATTAAAGTAATTATAAGTTAACTTCTTAGTTTTGCGAGTTGATTTCGAATTCCCCATACCTTCCAGTGTATTTCTGAATTTTGATCCATCCTAGCCCCTGAAAGGATGAGTACAGTCGTCTACATGCATTAGAAGTCTTCAAGTCGTACCGGTCGATATCGAAACAGTGCTGGAAAGACGGCGAGCAGCGAGGGAAGAGGACACAGAGGGAGCAGTAACTATCATATAGATCAGTGGGCAGTGAAGGGCGAGAGGGAGTGAATTGTTGTTTTAATTTTAACCAGCGGCTTCGAATTCACCAGACAGTCAATATACTTGATATACATACTAGGTAGTATACCATACCATACTACCCATACTACTATATAGGGATCGAGGAATGCGATGGTATTGTAGAATCATGGGGAGATTCTCTACTCATATTTACATGTAGATATCTAGCCTTTTATGAATAGCTAAGAACAAGAAATAGCAGGTCGTCCGAAGGCCTCGAGAAGGCTCCAGAGAGAACACTTAACAACTAGATATTGCCTCCATATTCCGTCAACTCGAAACCATTGCGTCTGCCGTTGTGGACAATTGATTATGGCCCTTACTTTGCCTGTTGACTCGTAAACTGCGCGGACCTTCTCAGCTGGACAAACAAGGGAGGCAGAGTCTTTTGCCTCGTTGACTTCCATATTATAGAAATACTCTAGTGGAGATAAAATCTTTCAACTTTATCCGGATCCTTGCCCTTTTTGACGCAGGTTCGTTTGTACGCCTCCCCAACTTGTTGCCGTACGACTTCACACGGCCGCGTACACTATCCTACGGCGCGGATCGTCGTCCTTCAGATCGGGCAGCGAGTACTATGGTCCCGAATTAGCAATCAGAAATTAAATTTAGCATCATCCATAATGATACTCACAAACGGCGATGCTCGTTCTCTAGGCATGTTGTCTTCCAGATATGGCGTATTTATGTACATACTAACCAAAAATACTAGTATCAGGATAGTATATAGGACCCTGATACTACGTAATAGGAGAGGATCCAGTAATCTTTCGTCAGTTTTCGTGAACGTAGGGTAGCATCTATCCCCTTCAATTCGATTCGATGATCTTTCCGAATCCCATTTCGGTCGCTCATGAATTGATATAGCAGAGCGTGCGCCCCAGTGTTAATTTGAGTCAGGCCCCATATGTTCTACATATGGAATAATGGGCCCCGATTATCATCAGATGCTCTGCCCCCCAAAGCTCATTGGGCCCTAAATCGGCAAGTTTGCAGTTGTGTAGTAATGTATTATGTATCCCACAGATCAGATAATACTACTAATAATGGATGCAGATACTACTAACCTAGGTTCGTAGTAGTGTTCTCCACGGCATGTCAGGCAACACATGGAAATAAAGGGAGGTTGATTCTTCAAATTTGGGATAGATGGGAAGAGTAGGAATAGTTTCCTCGACTGTATCCAACAAGAAGAATGGATGGGGAAAGGCAGTTCTATGGTCACTCCGTATACTAGTGTCATTGGAGTATAGTGACTAATAACTACCTATGATATATATATAGTCACTGGTCTGAGGTCTCTTGATAACATTGAAAGGCTAGAGGGTATGTAGTCTGTAGAGCAGTAAATTAGCTTGGGGCACAGCAGTAAAAGGGGGAGCCGTAGAGGTCCAATTATGTATGGGAAAACGGTGTCTGCAGTTCCAAAGATAATTGTCGAAAATTAATAAGCTGATTAAAAATCATATGTATATTAATACATGCAAATTTTCATTTTAATGAGTAACTCAAAAATAGTAGTAGTATGTAATAAATAATCCAGGTCGCATCTTCGTCATATTTAGAGCCAAATCGAATCTCTGCTTCCAATAACACACTTGAACAAGAATACCTATGTATAACAAGCAGTAGGCTTTCATTTTTCGATATCAAAAAAATAGAACATAAATGTAGAAATAAACACCTATTTACACAAGAAGACAAGAAGGGAAAAAGACTAATGCCAGGATATTCTGTCCCCTTTCCGAAATATACCAACAATCATCCAACAAAAACGCCATGAAAATGCTTAATCCGGTATTTTATTGCCGACTCTGCACACCAGATGGCTCGGCATCGGGCATCTCTTCTTCATTCTTATCATGACTGACAGGAGCAGTCTGCTCCCCGGCCTTGCTGCTCTCTGGCTCAGAGCCATTGATCTTCGACTGGAAGCGCTGGTTGGATTTCTCAATGTCTCCCGGTCCGAGGTCACGGGCCCAGTTTGGCTTGGTGACGAACTTTTCCACGAAGCGGGCGCGTCGGCGCTCCTTGGTCACAGACAACTCTTTGTTCTTTTCCTCCGCTTCCTCACGATTTGATGCCCCGGGACGCCACCACCAGTCATAACTGCCTGGTTCATACAGGATGTGATAACTATTGGCACAGATACGGATCACCAGGCCATCATGATTGACTAAACGACGATAGTAGCGGTTGTATTCTTCATCGTGCTCCATCTTCGAAGGAAGGTTGCGCTTTAGGAAAGGCATACGCATCTGTGAGAAGGGAACCCCTTCGGTCGGGTCACGCATGGTGTATGCAGACACATAATACGACCAGCGCGCTTCCTGGCTCAGCTCCTCATTTTCGAGTGTGCTATCTTCGGCTGTCATGAGCTGCACAAACGTTTTCATACTGCTGGGATTCTACAGTACAAGGGGTTAGACGCGACATTGTTGAAAGACGGGTGAGCTACAAGAAATACTTACGTAAGTTATACGATATATATCCCCATCCTTGACAAGCCTTTCAACCTGCTTCCGGTACTGAATCTCTTGGTTGTGTGTTGTGTCCCCCTTATCACGCTCCTTGAAGAAGAGATTGATAATGTCAGCGCTCCGTTCTCTTGGGTCGTTGTTGAAGATTCCACCAGCGAATCGAGCTATACTGCCGAAGATCTTTTCCAGGTTATAAAGCTGGTAGCCACTCTTCAGGTAGAAGCGGCGCAGTGTCTCCTCGAGGTAAGGCGATTCTACGTCACCTTTGATCACTTCTTCGCACATGCGAACAATCTGCTGATAGAGATCGGCCTTGGGGTCAGAGAAGAAATCCGTGGGTAGTTTGTCAATCAATCCAAGATCGTGGGCAGCCTTCGGAAGTAATGCGCGGCGAACGTCCTCACGAGCATCCTTCTCATGCAATTTGATACGCAAAAGGCGACTATAGAGAATTTCGAAGGTGCGGAAGAAGCAGTAGATGTTGAGGTTACAGTATAAATGGTGGACCTTCTTCCCATAAGACTGATTTAGGGTGTATTCGCGGTGCGGATGAAAATTGCCCTGGCCAGGATGCTCCATCCATTTGAGGTCGGCTACGTCAAATGGTTCCGTGGGGTCTGGGATAGGAGTTGAGGGGACAAGAACGGCGTCAGGAGTCCTATCACGACTCAAAGGCGCACTGCCCTCTTTATCGCCGCGACTCGCCCTTTCACCGCGACGCTCAAGCACGTCACGAAGCAAATCCAGCTTTTTACCGGCTGCACCACGACGGTTTCGAGGCGTTGACGGCTCCTCGGGAAGGACGCTATCATCATCCGCATCTTCCGTTGGCGACGTTCCATTGGAGACCTCATTCATATAGACATGGAAGAAGCTTCGATTCATGTCGAAAAATATTGGAATGAAATCTTTGATGAAAGCCATAGATTTCTGCGGATCCGAGCCAAAGCCGGCCGTGTTCCGGTCGATGAATGTGAGTAGCAATTGAGTAGCGTCAATAATAACCGCAGGATCGGTGAACTCGAGCTCGAATTGATGCTTGACGATCTGATATCCACTTTTGCGGATGTTCCTGCCCTCCTCAAATTTCGCCTGTATCTCATGTTGGATGTGCTTAGCGGCAAACAATTTCTTGTCAGTTCCCTTGTTCGTAATGGCTTGGTGATCAAGACTGCGCCAGAAAGATTTCTGCATCTGCTCTCGCCACACCTTGTCCCATTCTCTCTACAGAATATCATTTAGTTCTCTGCTCGAGGCGTGAGATTGATCTAAACTTACCTGACTGGCCTTCCATTCTTCGCACTTCTGCTTAAGTCGGAATAGAACAATTGGCAACACATGGCAGGGTCGTTCGAACATGTCGTGGAGAATCTTCTCACCACGTGTACGGTCATAAATTTTCTTAATCACCCGCTTGTAAATTGCTTCGCTTTGGCCACCAAGACCAGGGGGGAGTTTGAACGCAGCTCTCTCCGCCTCAGACATGACGGTGAACTGTTGGATAATCGGTTCAATCAGCTGGATGGTACGGGTACAAGCTTCAATGTGGTGATCGTAATCATGTCTATCTTCCTCAATGCGGTGGAGAGCATCTTCGAACTGATTCTTGCGATGTGCGACAAATCCAGAATCCTCAGACTCCCAGGTTGGATGGGAAGCCCATTCATCGTTAAGGACACTGTGACACAATTCATCACGGCCACTGCAGGGCTTCTGCCGTTCACGTTGCGGTAAGAGACGGTAGCTAGGGCCAAGAGAGCGGCAATGGGATAGATTCACGGCGCCTGAGTCCTGCTTCGACTTAAGGTCAATCACCTTATCTTCTGGATCTTCAAGATGCACGAAACGCTTGAACCAGGACATTAGCTCCAAGTTAGAGCCGATGAAGCCAGCCGCCCGTTTGACAAGAACGTTCCGATCAATGAGATCAGTAGAATAAAGATTGCACAGTTTTAGAAATTCCCCGAAGGTCTGTTTGTTTGAGATGAATTTCTTAACCCGCTCGAAGAAGGCGAACTCCTCAGTGTTCGGTGTGAGCGAAAACGTGGGAGGGATGGGTTCCGGAAGCGACGGTACTAATGTGGGTGACACGGCAGGGGCATCTGCCTGGCTCGGCTTTGCATGATGCACCTTAGTCCTCTTTAGAATATCTCGAGTCAGTATTACATCTAAACGGAAAATGAGAAAACAATGTTCTTGGCTTCCCACAAGAAAAAAAATGAAAAGAAAAACATCACATGTACAAAATTTTTTTTTATTAGGGGGTCGTATAATCTCGTCCGTTTCTTTTGCAAATATAGGGTGGGCAGAAAAACATATGGTATATAATCAATGGATCTTCCCCTCGCCTGACGATTAAGTGTCAATAAAGGAATAGGACGCACATCTGAGAAGCCCTAACAGGATTATCGAACACCACCCGGTGCATCGCTGCTTGTCAGGCGCCGCCTTTGCAGGGAGCGAAAGTTTGATACATATGTTGTGCAAGGTTGGGGCTGAAGAGAAGGAAGTCAAACAAAAGTGTGAATAGCAAGCAGGTAAAAGGTATGTTCCCAAAGAGCATGAGAAGAACCATAGCAGTTCAAGCAAACTTGTAGCTGGACGCCTCGAAGAGAGAGAACTACCTGGACGGGAAGAACGGGGCAAAAATCAAATTGAAACCTCTGAAATTGAGAGATGAACAGATATCCTTAAAAGAGAAAGACTTCAAGAACATAGCCATTTAACTACGATTCAAGAAATCATATTCAAAATTGGTTACTATAGACACTCACCTTATTGACATTCCCACCTTGAATGCTCTGTGACTTATTGGCTTGCACGTCGGCCATTCTGGTAGACTCGAGTGCTGTGGAAGTAGCAGGGCCAGATCCCCCCAGTGTGCCAGAGACACCAGGTCCGCCTCTTCGCTTTTTATTCTCCTTGGCTGAATCCTTGACATTGAATTGACCAAGAGGAGGCATCTTAACGTCACGATTGGGTGTCTGTGATGGAGCAAGAGCGCCTGATGGAGGGTAAGTAGGCTCCCCGCGCACGTTGCTAACTGGGGGAGGCTCATCAGCCGACTGGCGAGCTGCTTGTCCTTGCTGCTTGGATTGGGCGGCGGACTCGGGCAGGAATTGCTTGAAGTCTTCTAGGAGATCTGGTGCGCTGTTGAAAAGATGAGTGACCTGGGCGTACACATCTTGGATTGGCTTTGATTCGCGCTGATATGTCTGCAAAATCTCGAGGAACTGCTTATATATTTCAGGAGAACTAGCAAATCGGTTCTGTTGAAAGGGGGTGTCAGCCACGAAAAGCTAGCATGGAAAAGAACGGTATCACATCATTCAGCTCACCTTAATCTTGTTAACATAGCTAATGGCATGATTAAACTCAACAGGGCCGCGTTTGTTCAGTTCAGCTTGAGAGCCTTGGAGAACTCCAGATCCTAATCCAGCTAAACTATTCATTGATTGATTACCAGGTGCCGTGCCTGAAGATGCCTGGATAATAGGGCGGCCAGCTCCAGCTGATGCAGCAGCAGAGACAGCACTCTGTAGCTGCGATACACCGCGCTGGTCTTGCTGATGAACCATAGTAACGGTACTGGCAGATGATTGCTGATCTTGTTGATTTTGATAATCATAGTGATGATCTTGAGGTTGGCTTGACCCGCCCTGCGGTGCATACAAGCCAGGTATCATCCGACCTGGAGGAGAGTACGGGGTAGAGATAGCGCCTGGCTGATGCTGATGCTGCTGCTGTTGCTGTTGCTGTTGCTGCTGTTGTTGCTGAAGTTGCTGCTGTTGTTGCTGAAGTTGCTGTTGCTGTTGCTGTTGCTGTTGCTGTTGTTGTTGTTGTTGTTGCTGCTGCTGCTGCTGCTGTTGTTGTTGTTGCGGATGTTGTTGGGGAGGCTGAGCTTGCTGCCAAGTTGACCGCGTGTGGTCATAGTAGTCAGGGCGCACTGGCGGCGCAAGCCCACCAGAGGGGCCAATCTCACCTGTGGATTCCATGGAAGGCCGTGGGCGCGATATCGAAAGAGTGTTTGTGCCGGAAGGCGTAGTGACCCGAATAGCATCGGGATTATCTTCAGTTCCGCATTCAATCCGGTACCCTGGAGGCAAAAAAGTGTTGAACCCCTGGATCAGGGCTGGATGACCATTGAAGAGGGACGAAACGCGCTGGATTACTCCAGGTGTATCAATACTATTACAGGTTAGGCCTTTGTATTCCAGGGGGTTGAGTTAATGTATACTGACGCCTGACTCTTGAAGTCTTTCATGATATCAAGAAATCGGTTGTAAACATCAGGTTGGTCAGCGAAACGGACCTTTACCTGATCGAGGTAGCTCAGCGCATCCTGGAAAGTTTTTTCTCTTTAGCAAGGGGTTATATATGATACAGAAACTGGGAGGTTAAAAAAGAGCCGGGATTATCCGTTTCCGCATCTCCTTGGACGAATCGACTTGGGACCCAGAAACAAAGTGGACCCCAGGGTGAAGAATGGTATAAGGGAGCGACGAGGGATATAGGTAGGAATCATCACGGAAACGTCGCTGGTGAGGAAATAAAGGCAGAAGCCAGTAGGGTAATTGGCCCTCTCGCACGAGCGAGCAAGGAGAGGAGTTCGAGACGAAATGATTTCTCTTCAAAGGAACGAGGAGCGGCCTGGGGGGGACAAAAGACATGATTGCGACTTACATTCAAGATAGGCTGCTGACCTTGAGCAACGACGGCTACGCCGGCCAATGAAGCAGCTGCACCGTTGTACCCGAGCATGGGTTGTCCTGGAGGCCCCTGAGAATGCTGCAGGTAGGGCCGTGGTGTGCCCTCACCATGCTGTATCTGGGCATATAAAGCCCCAGCGCCCGATGACTGCATATGATTCTGGGGAGCGCCCGGGGGCGCACTCCCGCCGAGGTTCGAAAGCAGACCATTAGGCCCATGAATGGAGTTCGGGACTTTTGACGCGACTGGTTGGTGGATGGGGATGGAGCCCGGATGACTCTGGACCGGATGATGTTGCTGCTCACGCTGCTGGCGCTCAAGCTGTTGACGTTCGACCTGCTCTCGTTCTCGTTCTCGTTGCTGTTCTCGGGCCATTTCTTCCTGGCGGTGTCTTTCTAACATCTCCCGCTCTCTTGAATCTCTTTCATGATCACGGTTGAGTTGCGGGGAGGGATGCTGCATCGCCTGGCCGATACCAGGAAGCGAATGGCCTGCGCTATGAGAGGACTGAGGATGCTGTCCATATGGAGGCGGACCACCCGGTCCCTGCGTTAGATCTGCCAGACCGGGCAACGAATGTCCCGTGGCCTGGCTGACCGGGTGATACGGGCCTGAACCAGAATACCAGTCAGCAGTCAATGCGAGCCGCTCCCAGTTGCTTTTGTTGTCACCGCCGAACAGGAATGGCGTCTCACCGGCTGGAGGCGGTAGGACTGGCCCCGCCGGCTGCGAAGACGGACCTTGCTGAGGATTTTGCCTGTTACCAACGACAGATTTCACATCAGTACTGGTGTATTATACGAGCAGACCAGAAGCCTGCGGCGATCATGACTGCTTACCCATAGGAGCCTAGCTGCCGAGGCTGTTGGCTCAGTTGCTCCATGCTGGGGCGAGATGGACCCCCGGCGGCCGAAGAGTGCCAACTATCATTCCCAGCGGCGTTCATCATCAACGCCTGGACGAAGTTCTCGCTGTCTCAGACGACCGGCAACTTATAAGAGAGAGGCGTCTCCACGGGCTTGGAACCCCTCTGGCTTAGAGAGACGAGGGGATGGCCACGAGAGCCAGGAAACCAAAGGAAGTGCGCCTGTTTTTGGCTTCGGATTCTCAACAAAAAGGATCGATGACAACCATCGCTGCGATTCCGAGAGACCGTCAAAGCAGATGACTTGGTAGAAGGATAGACTTGAGACCAAATCCCGTCCTAACAATTTGAGGGGCGGTGCAAGGTGATGGTAGGATAGAAATCCCGTCAGAGCAGGAGCCAGGAGAGGGAGAGCCAGCGATGACGGCTTGCGGCGCGACTGAGACCTGCTTAGGTAACGTGCACTAAGGAGAACTTTTACTAGAATAGTACGGTGCAATGGTACGAGTAGTGGATAAACTCCGTACGGCGTATCATATGACTGGCTGTACACTCACTGGAGCAACTGTTTCGAGTTTGAGCTTTGTTTTGGGAGGGTACCATACGGGACAGGGGAATCATGCGCTAGTCCCAGGTAGGACAACCGTTTTGGTCTCGGTGTTATGATGTTCCGGTAATACCTTATCGTGGTCTAATCAGTGATTGGTTAGCTCCACTCACAAGGTTGATCTTTTACTATAAATAAACCAATCTAAGTTCTACCTATTTTAAGTTTGAGTATGTAATAAAGGTTGCTTCTTCCAAGTTCACCCGGATGATCAAATGTGCCAGTGGGAATATCCAGGGCAGTAAACAGTTTAACTATTTTAAAATGTCCCCTTGAATCCACTTTCAAGGTGAATTTGGTTGTGGAAGCTCAATCTTTCATAGATACAGTACCTTATCCTGAGCCCTATGTATGTAGATCTACTCCTTCCTGTCACTTTTTTTTGGCGTACCTATGTAGCTAGAGTACCTAGGTGTTTATATGTAGGTAGAGTACTGTACGACAAGAAGAACACACATAACTAGTGTAACGAATCCATTACCTATCAAACTAAAAGCTCTAATGAACTCAGAACATTGAGGCTTAGAAGCCATTGGATATGTCACAACCAAGAGACGCCAATTATAGAATATATCATAACCTATTGAAACGAGTGTTAAGCCATTTTTAGTATATGCATATCTCTTCTCATATTAGGATTATTCACTCCTACAAGTATAGATAAATAGATCTAATGTAGCCGCCACTACCTCGCCAACTTGAACAACAACTGCCGCATGCTTCAAGAACGGGAAATCCTGATGACTTTAATCACACCGGACATGCCACTGGGGTTTAGAAACAGTATATGAGAGACGCACAGGGGTAAAAAAAAATAGAAGATAAAATTAACAAAGGAGTGGATGGGATTGCGGAGAAGTATGCTCCAACCGAGAAAGCGAGAAACAAAAAAAAAAAAAAAAACCCAGGCAGATTGTGCATCACGAACTTTCGTCCGCTTTTTTCTCTCTTCGGAAGGGGTATTCCTTACTTGGAAATTTCTCTGGTATGATGCGGGTTCATCGACGAATTCATGTGGAGGAGAGTGTGGGAGGTGGAGAGAAATATCAAGTGCGGACTATGCAAGGAAGAAATAGGAACAAGAAGACAAGTCCAAATGAACGAGGGTAAAAAAGGAAGCAATAAAAGAGAAAAAAACGGGCGAGGATGGATCAAGTAAAGAGTCCCATGTCTACCTGACTCTGGAAGTCTAACACATGAAATGGAAGGATAACCATGAAATACATTACTCATGTCAGCAGCCAAGGGTATGGAAACGAGATAAGAAAGTCCAGAACAGAAATACACAATTTTAAAGCATGAGACAGGGAGCTGAAAACTTTAAATTTGCATTTGTGGCTGTGGTTGCTAACATGGCTTTGCCCTTCAAGTCGAGCCTTGTTCTCCGTACATGAAGTTTGATAAATAGGGTTGTATTTCTCATCTACGCAACCAACAACTGGCCAGATCCCTTGTACCATGCTTGATTCGCCAATACCTTACAATGCAGAGAACACAAAGAGCTGTGGCAATTAATCCACGTCAGCACGGCCTTGGAATAGGAGGAAAGGAGGGCAAGAGAAAAAGATGGGGAGTCTTGTGGCTGACGTACATTATTGGTTGCAGCAATCGCAATGCTGTCTTCAAATGGATGCCAAGTCATATGGAGTATCTTCTTGTTGAAGTCAATCTGATCGGCATCGGTCTCCTTCCTCATGCGCGAGCCAGCCCCTGCTGGACTATTGGCTCTTGAATTACCTTTCTTGGTCCCGTTCTTGTTAATTGGTGTAGGTACTCCAACCTTCTTTGCCTTGAACGCCGATTTATCCGCTTGTAATACTATCTCGGTTTCTTTATTCGTATCTGTGGGATAAATCATGAAGTTGTTGTTATAGCTTCCAGTCATAACATTCTCCGCATCTCCGGAAAATACCACCTCAAACTTGTCGAATATACTGTCATTTTCGTATGTATCACACAAACGCGGCCGCAGATGTTCGTGTATTGGGATTGTCTTGATTGGTTGTTTTTCCATATTCACATCCCAGATCTTTACCGTCAAGTAGTCACGTGAGAGTATATACCGGCCATCATGTGAAAAGCGGACGTCGGAAATGGAGGAAATGATTTCGGAAAAGAAAGACCGGGTGGATGCATCTTCTTCTTGTTCGAACACTATACGCATGGAAGAGGTCAATATTAGTAATCTGGTTCATCTCACAGGCTGGCTGGCACACTAGAAGAAAAGAGGGAAAGTGAGGAGAAGACCAAGAAATATCGACGGAGATACATACATTTTTGGTGTTCATCACATAGGGCCCTCTGTCTCATGTCTGCTAGCTTGATCGTCCCTTTTGAACTGGCATACATAAACCAGTTGCAGCTAATCGGATGAAATTCGGCCGCCGTAATGACCTCCGTCAGCTCCTCCATATTGGCCGGCTTGATGTCGACGATGTTGAAGCTCTGATCTTGGATGTTGAGGTTCCAAAGGTTGATCCTCAAGTCATCACTACTGATAAACGTTTCTCCATCGCTGTTCACCGAGATACTATTAATGTGGTATGCATGGGCGTTGGCATAAGTTCGTCGCGGGACTGCTGCAACAACTGTATCATGATGCGTCATCCGCGGAAGTTTGAGAGCTAAAGGATCTTTAATTGAGATGCGAGGCGGGCGGGGAGGACCACCTCCAACCACCGCAGCGGGCGTGAGGTCATGAGACAAATTGTTTTCTGCCACTACCTTGAGTGATTTGTCGAAGACTTTCCACAGCTTGATCGTTTTGTCGTTGGTCGAGAGGAGGAAGTGGGATGCATTTTGTCGTCTACACCATTTTATCTTGTTGATCTTCTCTTCAATCTCCAGGGATTTCAGATAGTCAAACTCAGGCTCGTGCGACTGGAATTCGGTGTGAAATTTGTATTCGCAGGTCTTCTTCTGCATAGGCCGTCAGAGAAAAACTAAAACGGCAGCCGGGGAAGGGGAGGCCGGGTAAGAGCGTGATACCGTTTCGTTCCTCTCGAATAATACCACTCTCCCACCCTTGTCTCCCGTGGCCAGATAGTTACCAGTATGATCAAATTCTACGGTCGAGATGATATCCGCTGTTGCACCATAACCAACGTTAGCAACCAGTACGCACCTCCCATCCGGGGATTTCCAAAAGAGAAGGGGGAAACGGTCATAGAGTTAAGAATTGAAATCAGTTACCTTCTGTAATATCCTCTACATCCCCCTTATCACCAAAGCATCTACCGCCAGAAGTTAGTCGTCATTATCTCCTCATCAAAAGGGTCCAGCACAGAAATCGACCCCTCCCCCATGCTCCAGCAACCCAGGTGGAATCAAAGAAGAGATCAAACGCAGAAAAGGCAATTCTATGTCTCGCGCTGAGGGAGAGGAGAAACTCACTGTGTAAATTTCCAGGTGGGCGTCCCTGGATCTCCGTCTACCATCTTTCACGAAACCACCCTGAACCAGCCTAGAAACACAACCGAAGTCTTCCGCGCAAATGTTCCACCTCTTGAAATGCCGTATTGGAAAACCCCTTGCTAGAGTCGATACGTCGTGTATCGGTAGTCCCTTGATTACGAACTAGCACAATCTCGACTCAAGGGCGCAGGCCACACACGGATGGTGGCAATAGGATAGGGTCAAAAGATCCAGGAGGATCGACGGACAGTAGATAAGTCGTTTTCGTCGTCGGCAACACTCGACCAAGGAGAAATGGCGGGATGACCAGGCTCTTAAAAGACGATGCACAACGAGGGATAGGACCCTTCGAAGTCAGACGACGGCGGGGCCAACTTTATCTATGGGCCGTAGAGTCAGGCGAAGAAGACCGACAATGAGCGGTAGACGAAATGTTGCTGCCCGGGTAAGGCGATAGGGAGCGGATGGAGAGGAGGGGAAGGAGGGGAGGGGAGGAGGAACAGGGCCGCTTGAGGATGGAAGGGTTGTTGTAGGCCGGATAGTAGCAACAAGGCCTTGGAGGGACAAAACGGAAGGAGGAAAGTACTTAAAAGGGGTGGTGATGTTGTAAGAAGAAAAGTGAAGATTGGAGAAGTGGTGGTCAAGTGCTTTGAGTGTGAGGCGGCTCTGTCCGTTGTTCTATGTAGAGTATGTATGGTGGTTGTTTTGTTGTATATAATAATGGGGTCTAAAAGGTATGTACCAACATGGTTGCAGTACATATTATGTTGTAGTTAGAGGTACCTTTGGGATACATACCTTACCTATGACTATGAGAGATCTATCTATCTATCTGTTAGTTATTAATAATGATAACAGCATGGATCTATCATATGATATGATATATCTCATAGTTAATCTGTCTCCTCTCACACAACTTCATCATCAATATTGGAGGATGTTATCAACCATCTGTCTTTGGCTCTTCAGTCTCCAATTATGATCTTTCTGTTATAATATTTGCAAGATTGCCAATTGAGAGATGCCTTCCTTGTATGAATCTACTGAAATTCACTTAACTACAAGCCCACTAACAGGTTATTATTAGTTAAGCAGGATGAAGATTGATCATAAGAGTCATCTAGAATATATACTTATCCTTGTGGATGATGATGTTGGATCTATCAGATGAATGGAATCACATTGATCAAGGTACCAGGTACCAGATGGTACTCTGCACAGTAACAGTGTATATTTTTGTCATCATACATGTATATGATCATTAATACTGTACCATACTGCACTCATTAGAAACTTCATCTTGTGGAGTATTTTTATGCCAGTGAAATCCTGAGGACCTTCCACACTTGAACTGCTTCATTTCATGTCTGTCTCTGCAGTGCGCTAGTACCCACTTGGTTAACTAGCAGAGAATTCACATGCTTCCTCTATCTTTTCCGCGGCCTACAATAGTTACGGCTTCGGCTCAATGATTGTAAATCCCCATATGCTCCCTGATGAGCCCGACTAATCACGATGCTGGTTGCTGGTGAAAACCCCGATGTTCTATGAACCGTTTTTGGACTACTTGCATCTCTGGAGATATGCCTAGAGAAGAAGCGCCTCTTCCCTCAACCGCCCCAGCTGGCGGCCTCCCCGAACGATGTCAGGCTGCAGATGGTTCCTTGGCCCGCAAAATTCAGAATTCTGCATCTGCTCTTATCCGAGAGACGGTGTCGCGACCGGGGACACATGGTCTCAATGCAGATCTTTCCCAGTCTTTGTCAAGCGGCAGCAAGGCTGGTTCATCTCATCTGCAAGATCGATTGGCTGGGCCTGCCGCATCGTCAACGGTGGGCAGTTTGCATACTGGAACCGATTCCGCAGCTGCGCTGGCACCAGATGAGGCAAAGCGATCAGTTCCTGAATCTTTCCGTTCGATTTTGCCCAGACGTGGCGCTTTCGACTTGGATCCGCTGACGCAGGAGGTGTTCCAGAATGAATACGACCTGCTTTCTGGAAATGACGGTCCTGTGCGCTTGCTGGACAAGGGCAAAAGGAGAGTGGTTGAGATGGAAGGCATGGAATCACTAGACTCCTCAGACCTCAATCCTGTGTCTCAAGATACATCGCGGCGTTTCCATTCAGCTTGGGATGCCGCATCTCAGCTTCCAGTGCAAAAGATCCAAAGTGCTTCTGCGTCAGCAGCGCACTATATCCCTACGCGGCAAGTAGAAGAAGATGGTGCGGCCGTTGTATCCCTCCTCATGGATCCCTCTTTTCAGCCCGAATTCCTCCCATCTGTGGATGATGCAGCCCCCCTTCTGACAGCGGCTGAGCTTCGAATCATTGATTCCTTCCGCCGCTCCTCATCTGTGATACCCGCAAAATCTCGACCTCTACCGCTCACGTCTTGCAGTCTCATCCCCGACATCGACGGATTCCTTGCGCAAGACGCCGTTGCCGACATTACAGCGCCCGCCAATGCAACAGCTCTTCGCGATAGAGTTCTTTCCTCTCTCCCCGGGGCTGTCGACTGGATGGCAGTCGAAGAGAATTACTGCGACGAAGTGTGGGGGTATCTACAGTCAGCACTCGAAGCTGCCTCCGGGGAATTAATGGAGAAAAACCGCGTCCAGGCAAATTATCAGACTGGTGGAGAAGACGGACCGGCAGTCCGAAGACTCAAGATGATATTAACTCATATGCTCGAGTAGCTGGAAGACTAAATGTATCTACTATCATCAAGATGGATGACAAGAAATAATGTATGTGCAACGGCTCCAGTAATTGAATCCCCAATGCTGAACCAGTTCACAGTCTCAAACTGGAGATACTATGAAAAGCTTCGACATTGTCAATAGGTCCGGAATCAGTTAAACAAAAAGAAAAATTCTTTATCGAAAACTATCCAATATTACTTGCGACAAACATACCCTTATCATCATCAATAATAGTCATAGTATATGTTTTTTTTCACATATTATAACAATGGAGGAATATGAAGCAACAAATAGTTCGCTGCCACATGTGTAATAGTATATATAGAAATATAAAAATATAATAATAATAATAACAGGTAGCACTATTCCCTTCAATAATACATTCCGTCATCCAATGATCCAATTACCAAACAGGGAGTGCAGCCCTGGTAGGTGTCTACCCAGGGATCCATACAAGTAGGGGTGAAACTGTTGGGACCGCAAAGTGGCGAGATGGACGGTGGAGATGACAATTATGGCCGAGGTAGATTCGAATAGGCCAAGCCTATTTGCGATGATTTCTTTTCCCTCTACGTTCCTCCTCACGTCTATATTTATGTATCCGGAAGCCTGGAGCATCTTCTATGTATTCCGGGTAGGGTAGGGAGCTAGTATTCGAGCTTGAGGGTCTGGCCTTTCACACGACCAATCACAATTTGCGAAGCGTACTTGGGAATAACCTCATCGTCATGGAGCATTTCGAATTCTAAATAAAACGAGTTTTAGCATACGAGTCACCCTGTCAAAAAGAATGTAATGAACTTGCCTTCAGATGCATCTTTACCCATGTGGCTAAAGAGAGCCTGAGCACCACCAGGATGTTCATCCAGCCAGTTTGTCATATCCATTACCACTCCCTTCACAGCAATCCACAGATCATCTTTTTGGTTGTGCTTCGCTACTTCCTCCAGCGTGAACTCCCTGTCGGGAATTTTGAAATCGGCAACCTCGTTCGGCTTTGAAGGGTTAATCTCTCCTGCAGGGGTGGCTGCGGACTTTGTTGGGGAAGAAGAGGCTACAGGAGTGACACTGCGAGGTGCAGTGGCCCGAGCGGAAGCAGGATCCTTGCCATCCGCAGTATCATTGTGCCACTGTAGGGAAACCCTACCCTGTGACGGGTCGATATGCAGAGTTATCTGGTTCAGGCGTTGTTGAGCCGTAGAAGTGCCACTCGAAAGAACTTTCTGGAAGAGGTATTGGCTGGCGCTGTCGCCGGCCACACGTCCATAGACGACGCAGCCCAGCAGCGATGAGCCGCCCAGGCGGTTCGCTCCATGAACGCCCCCTGCGAGCTCACCACAAGCATATAAGCCCTCAAATGGCATTTTCTCGGAATCCAGAACTTCGGCACGGTCATTTATCTCGATACCGCCCATGGTGAAGTGCAATACAGGCTCCATAAGGGCAACATAGAAGGTGTCATCGATGCTGAAGGGCAAATTGTGGAAATATTTCTTGTTCCATGGGTCCTTCTTCTTGCCTTCGGCGATTTGGTTGTATTCATCAAATGTTCTCTTGAGTGCGGCCTCACCGCAGCCGATCTCCTTGGCCAACTCCTTACCAGTCATTTTCTTCATTAACCCACGACCTGCGTAGTGGCGAGTGTGAAAATCAAGGACATTGGAGGCCTTGCTATTGAGAAGGAGGCGGATAGGCCATTTGCCTTTCTCCTTTTCTTTCCACATCTGCCCAGAGACATAGTCTCGGTGGCCCAGTTCATCCGAGAATCGTTGGCCATCAGAATTTAAAAGTAGCCCGCCTTCACCACGCAGAGCTAGATAGTTGTTAGAAAACGTAGTCATTATCAATTGCATAGAAGAATCGGCAACACACCTTCGGCAGCCAGGAACTTCCACTTGGATGTGGGATCCTTTGGATCTATCAAGCCTGTGGGGTGTACCTGGACCTTGTCCATATCAATTCCGTTGGCACCAATGGCCATCAGCATCTTCTGGCCATCACCAGTGGCATGGGTGCCATTGGTACTTGACAGATTGAATGTATCAGGTCGCCACTTCCTCAACAGGGAGTCTTCCGTGAAGTCTGCTGCATATCCACCTGTTGCCAGGATGACCACACCGTCGGCTATATGGGTCTCACCATTGTGCTCGTACGTCACCCCAGTCACGCTATTTCCAGCCTTGTTGATGGAGGTAACGCGGGCTTTCTTCAGTACTTGTACTCGATCCGGCTCTTTTTCCGTTAACGCCTCAAGCTTCTGCATCAGTGCATAGGTGATGGCCATGCCGGGAAACTTTGCATCATGGCCTCGGTGGGTTCGGGGAAAGGAGTGTCCTCTACCATCGTCAGCTAGTTTCCTCCAAATTCCAACAGAGGAAAAGGGAATCTACCCCAGCCGCGACACCAGCGTCAGATCTAGGTTGAAGACATCCTGCAGCCATTCCACCGCCGAGGCTGATTTGTATGTGAGAACCTTGATTAGATCCGGTCGGGCCTTATCTCGAGCTGACTTCAAGGTATCTTCATAGAATTGTTTAACGCTGTCTCCAATGCCAAGATCGACTTGGGTTCGAGTGAGCGCTCCGTTGATGCCGGAGGTGGCCTTCGTGGAATTGCCGCCAAAAAAGCCTAAGTCGATTTCAGAATTAGCATCCTCCTGTAACGCGAAGAAAGATACAATTGTAGACTGACCTTGTTTATCAAGCACCAGAACATTGCCACCATTTAAATATACTGTGTGAGCGGCACTCAAACCCGACACTACCGAGGAATAATGGTAGGTTAGCAAACAGATCAACGGATTGGGGGGGGTTGCGGGGAAGAGATTGCGTACATCCACCACCAACTACAATCACGCGAGGAGGAGCCATGGTTATGGGAAAAGAGAGGATGGGTGCACAAGAAAAGGATGTTAAAAGAAGGGAAAAGGAAAGAGAAGAGAGAGATATTTTGAGACAAGTCTGATGGGATAAATGGATTTGAATCCGCCTCGGTCAAGTCACGACAAGCACTTGACTCAACCGAGGTTGAACGACTTTAAGTTTAGCGTGGTAGCTTCTTCCACGGTCCCAAGCGTTGAACTTGCGGAGACTATCATAGAGATCAGCCGAGAGCTTGACGTTCTCATTATTGGATTCCTGCGACTTCAGGCTTCACAGGACAGGAGTTGCACACATCTTTCAACACCGTATTCCACATTGCCAAGATGACTCTATACCTCCCTAACTTAGGAGCTTTGATGATCTGTCGTGTCGTGGAAAAAACGTCATGCAGCTTGCAAGGTGCATGTAAATCGAGACGCGTTAATTGGGTGGCCAGTGGGGGTCATTTTAGGGTCGATCCAACATCGGGAAAGAGACCCCGTGACTGGATCATCCTCAAGGTTGGATCTTCACATGCAAAGCCCCATTATTGGGCCAATGGTCAATCCATTATCCATCACATGTCTTCGCCTTTTCCCCTCGAATTCTTAAAGCGTGGGCTAGTTAAATTTTATATTATTAACGGAGAGCCGATTATACTGTGACTTACTAAAGCTGCGTTTCGAGAATATTGCTCACCACTTTTGAACTTATCTTTTATAGACCTCGTTCTCTATCGTGATTTCAAACGAAACAGAAAAATCAAATCAAATCAAATTAAATAGCGTTAGAAGTAGCATCTGCACATAGAACAGCAAATATGACAACGCAATCAGGTTTAAAAAGCCTTTCCAAGAAATGACTTTGAGATGTCCTATCTCATCATGTTAGAGGGTGACACAGAACCCTCCTTTTTATTAAAAGTAATTAAGATCAGGAACGGAGTCGGCATCCACTGGACTTGAGTATTTTTAATCTAGAAGCTTGACAGTTCAAGTCGATGTGATGCAGCGAACTTAATAGCGAGAAAGGCATACATAGTGCATTCCAAGTTGTGGTAGAACTTCTCCAGGTGTTGATATACGTTAATTCCTCATGACGTACTAATATGTAGGTGGAAAATATAATAAAAAGGCTTTACCTGTATTATTTATCTATCACTTGTAGGAATGCAGGGTTAAAAAAAAGGACCTTATTAATTCTTGCATCTATTTTGCTTTCTTGCTGTTTCTCCTGACATGCACCTCTATCTTGTCATTGGACCATTTGGGACGCTACAAACTCCTATCATTCTGTCAGCATGTTTATGTGCAGCGAGTATGAACCAATGGGATCCGTTCAAAGCCATGAAGAACCATGGAATGAAGGACAACGCGAAAAGAAAAGAAAATACTTTACCGGAAACTCATCAGATATGCTTGCCGCGACCCTCTCTGCATCTTCTGCCAGCCCCTGCACACCTGCATCCCAAAGACGCAAGGTTCTTCCCACAGACCCTGTAACACCTACACCAGGAATCCCGATGTCAAAGTATATCACGCTGGCAATCTGGTCAATATTACCCTTCAAGCGATCCTGTTCTACCATGCGGGCTGCGTAAGCCTCGGCTTTTTCGCCAGCAGTCATGTCCTCACTATCCTTGAGACCAAGGATAGTGCCTAGAGAATCGGTCGTTATGTTTTCATACAGTTTGCTGGCTGCAACGAGATTATGCTCGATAACAGCCTTGTCAAGAACAGTTGAGCCGTCCGCCGTCGGCGCAAGTTGATGGATGGCTAACTTCTTTGAGAATGCAACAACCTCCTCCGGTGTCAGGAGCCTATCGAGATACATCTTCTCGAGTATACCGAACTCATCAACAGAGGTCGCGCGATCGTCCTTGTATAATCGTGCTAGAGCTCGTGAGCGCGAAGGGCCGGCAGGTGCCAAAACTGCGCATTTGATTGCTGCAGACAGAGCCTGCAGTCGGTCATTCTCATCGACTCCGGGCGCCAAGCTAACGTTGAAGTATTCTTGACTTGCATCTAGGAAACGGCGGCGGGCATCCAGAATTCGGGCTTGTGCCAATTGGAAATGAAGCTTGTGCTCTGGGTCCTCAATCTTATTTGGCATATTCTTGATTTTATTCAAGAAGGCCTCCGCGCTGGTGGTATCATCGTCTTCTAGGTAGAGTCTCACAATTCGAATCCACATCCGTATCTTGGCCGAATCTGATATCAGTCGCTGTGAGCTGTCTAGGTGGATGCCTTGAAGAGCGCGCGCCGCGGAGATGTACTCTTCTTGCGATTCGTAAGCATCTGCAACTGTCTCCCTAATGCGTGAGTCCTGTTCCTCGACCGAGGGAGGGCGAGATTCTAGCAACGTGATAGCATGTTGGCCGACTTTAATCTTTACATCAGGTGGCAGGTCTCGCAGCACATTTGTGAAGGAGTCGAGAAGTGGGCGCACAACGACAACGCTAATATTCTCATTAAGTATCGAATCGAGAAAATATATGAGATCCTGAGCCAGCTCATGTTGTGATGGTGTAGATACAATCTGGGAGAGGAGTCCATTGTAGAGCTGGGGTTTGTTTTGCTGGTTGGACGATGACTCTATGGAAGCAAGAGCTGCTGTGACTTTCTGAGATGCCATGGTAGGCTGATTCAAGGCTAAGAAAGAAAACAAAAAGGTATTATTTGATGCTCAGTGCTGTTGACAGAGTGAACACGGCAACATCTAACACCTAATAATGAGGTCAGTGTGAGTAGAGTACTCTAGTGGGGAAGGCAGAAAAGTATTAATTAAAAGACTAATAATAGAGTACCTAGATAGTCCTATATATAACACTATAGTTTAAAGATATCATACCCTGCATAATAAAAGATAATAATCCCACATATGTATCATATGTAGGGATCAGGACAAAGCTGAGGTCGCCAAAAAGTTATGTACTACAGTACCACCTAATAAAGAACGACCGATGCGCCTCACCGCCTGAACATGTTCCAATTTCTCATTCACTTCGGTTTTGTAGAACAAAGCTCTTCACAAACCGCTGACTATTCCCACACTCCTCACCAATGACTGCAGCATTGATGCCGTGCCCATCTTTGGTTTCTAGTTGACGTAACACCTCATCCCGGCCGCTACATAGAAGACTTGATCATCACAGATCTTCGGGACAGACCAACAGGCCTGAGGCTTGCTACAGCTGATCGGTCTAAGCCTGCTGAGATAATGTTGCAAAGATACTTTCAAAGACAATAGTCCACTCTCTACTAAAGGTCACTCAGCGACCTTCTTAGCGAAATTGAGAGCCTATAAAAGTCCAACGGGACCTCGGCGAGAATGACCCTTTCCCTTTTCCGTTTGACGGACGGAACATGGCGAAGACGCCTGAGACGGTTTTGGACGCGTATCCAGCGAACTTGCTGGCGACCGGGAACGCGCAGTTGTGGCGGAGGCGAACCCTACATTCCTTTGGTGGCGATGATCTTTCTCCTCTTGGCAGTCAAGATGAGTCCTAGAAAAATAAAAAGGCTGCGGTGTTTTCGGATGACAATTGATTGGCCGTTTTCTCATTCTTTGTCGGCAAGCGATCGACCCAAAAGTGGGCAAGGTCGAGAAAACCCTCTCTTTGTGATCGAAGCCAGACTATCCCTGATACCTCGTAGAATGCCAGACTCCTCAGGAATCGACGGTACGAAGCTGGTATCGGGATGTAAAATACCCCATAAGCCAATCCGAAACTGGTATCGGGACGTATCCTCTCGCATTATTGGCACGAGGCCAGTTACTGATTTAACGGCTCCGATGCCATTCTCATGCTATACCATTGCATCAGGCCTCCAAAAATGCTACGGGACTGAACCGTTTTAGGGTAGTTTAGTCCACGTATATTACCCTATTACTAACTTCCAAAAATTTTTGAAAACAATTGACACTCTTGCCGATCTTGGCAGAAGTGGGTCACAACTCAGTCCCGCAAGTATAAGTTCATACCATGCAGGAAGACGTACCCAGGAATCAAACGCACCGCAGGTACGCAGGAATCAAACACACTGCAAGTATGCAGGAATCAAACGCACAGCGATATGCAAGAATCAACAAAGGCAGCCCTCAGGGTGAAGACTAGGAGGCTGATCACCTCCGTATTGGGTCCAAGTTGTGACCCGGAATTATTGCCATGGTTCAAGCTACTGGCCACTTTTTCAGGAACTGATTAAGGAGGTGCAGGGAGTTATGAATGCATGTGCACACTTTACTTTGTTGCCAGAAGGTAAACTCCTATGGAAGAAGAGTCAAAGGCTCTTTGAGCCTCAATGAAGGGGCTTGATAAATGAATGCATTACTGAAGGTATGCAATGGTAAACTTCAAAGAACATTGGAGAGTCGAAAAGACTCCGGGACTGTTGAAAAACAAGACCAATGATCAAGATTGGAACCGACGTGGAAGAATATGTCAAGTACACCATGATAAATGATCAATGCGTACGAAAGAGTATCTTTGCAAATTGCCGCAGCTGGGTTGGCTGTGGGCGGAAATAACTGATTTACCACCTTCCTCCAAAGGAGATCGTGAGTATAGTTCCATCTTAACTATTGTTGACAGATACATGTGTTATGAAGATGGCACCTTTTACCAGTTTAGGATACTATGGATACAACAAGAATGACCGAGCTACTATAAAATGAGCTTGAATACCGATCTGGACTTCGTCAAGAATTACCGACGGACAGAACGAATTTTTGAACCGGATTTTCAAAAAGTACTTCAGGGTCTTCATAAGTCTCGAGCAGAGGAACCGGACAACCCCAGAGCCATGTTGGCTACGACCCATGATTCTACGTTGATTTCGATGTCGGGGGCAACATCGGCCCCGGGAGGGCATCCGCTCTGCAGAAAACTGCACGGACGAGAAAAGCCTTAGCCCATGAGAGCAGGCCTGGCAGGCTTCAATACACAATCCTATCTTGACCTTCTACTCTTATCGTTGCTATAAACACCCTCACACCCCAAACCTCAACGTAGCTTGTCTCTTCATCACTCGGTGTGGGACACTGCGTTACAAAAACGCTCAGCATATGATACTAATCTGCGAAGTCGCCATGCGCCGATCTGGCCAAGGACACGTCCGACGCTCACTCTGTCGAGCCCCTTGTATTTCTTGCCTTTGACCCACGGCTTAATTAGGGGCATCTAGTTGCGTCTTGAGGTGCCGGGGCTTTGGGTGCTGCTTCCACCAGTCCTCAAATCTGGAGTTGAGCGAGACCCTGGTCCAAACAAGCTATATACTAAGTACGCTGAGATCGATGACCTCCCGGTCATCAATTTGTGCCTTTTGGCTGTGGCCTAGTGACAGGGCAGTCTAGGTATATATCACGACTGCAATTCGTCGTCATCCCAAGACCACTCAGGGGCGGGGAAGGACGGTCTCGCTGCACCTGAAATGCTGGGTAGGTAAGTTCGTCAAAAATACACATGTATTATTAAATAATTAGGTCTAGCCGGTTTCTGTACCATGCACACTGCTCTATTCCTGTTTTAATACGAATCCATATTAAAAGCTTCAAAAAGGTAAGTTATCATACGTCGGTAACTCGACTTCAAGTTAACCTGTAGATATGACCCTTACTACCTAGGTAGGTAATGTTTGCGTCGTTACTAAAGTAGGTATTGCACTACATATCTAAGCTTGCCAGATATTTCTGTGATCTCTGGTCGTGGCCCCAGGCCCCCTTGGATAGAGTCGTCAAAGCTGGTTCATCCCCAACCGCGAAATTATCAACTTCAAAGTAGACATGCACGGTTATCTTGCGGGACCCCGATGAAAATCACCATGTGCACCACAGAATATAACCTTAACAGTAGATCTCCATAACAGCTTGGAATGAAGGGTCCAGCAGAAGCTTCTCGTTACGGCTGGGCTTTACTAGTACGTGATCCCGCAGCTTAATTTCCGCTCGACTGAGCCGACCTCGGGTCGTTTTTTCTTGATGAATGATTCAAGGATGACTCTAGGGTCGCGCCTTTTACGCTGATCATACCACGAATTGTCGCAATCATTGTAGGAGCCCTTCCAATGCTTAGGCAGTGGACCTAGGGTTCTGACCATGTCAGTAATCACTGAGACATAGCTGTAACTGTACCAAGGGGTATGGCCAAGATAAAGATGTGTGAAAAGGCACATGTAGCTCCACATATGCATCATCATACATGTCGCTGGCAAACTTGAGTTTACATTACGAAATCGTTCCGGGGCGTATTGTCGAGGGGCGAATATGATAGACGAAGCCCGCTTTGCGTTTCTATAGTACTAACGCTGTCTTCAGTTGCAACCACAACAAACTCATGATTAGAATTTTAAATTTTTTCTTATTCGTTACTGTGTACTGAGTCTTGTTGTAGTGATGTCTCCGTTGAATTCAAGCATGCCTTCCAAATCCCATATATGACGTCTCATCTTTGCGGTAGATACCCCACATAGAAAAGTAGCTAGTACTTTATTACTCTAGCGTCGGGCGGCTTGGCTTTATGTAGCCCCACGCTAAACACGTCTTTGACCTCTTGCTTCACTTCAGCAGTTCATCGACAAGCCAGCTTCGCCTTACCTTTTCTCCGCAAACAATCAAAGACGGATTGTCGCGAGGTTGAAACACACACAGTTTGTGACTCCAGTTTCCGTACTATGGCTGCCCAAACCAAGCAGGAAGCAGGAACTTCGACACCATTTGTTAAACCCGACCCCGATAACAAAGAACGTACTGGTGGACTATCGGACGAGGACATTTACGAAGATACAGGCGACTTAGACTTCTCACATGCAGGGCAGAACGTGTGGCTGACACGCATTCCAAAAGTGCTTTGGGAACATTGGTCGAAATTAGATGATGATGAAGAGATACGAATTGGGACCGTCAGGGTGGAAGGAGATCCTACAGATATTAAAAGGGTTTCATTATCTTTCTCACGGATGTTGAATGAAGGACATTGGAGCATTTGGCTGACCACGGTTTTGTAGGTGAGCCTACGACTCGATACGAGACCAGAAAACAAGAACATTTTGAAAGACTACGTGCTGAAGCGTCAAAACGTAAATGCCGACAACACCTCTTTTGCGGTTCAGAACAGTTATGTTTTCACAGAGCGAGATATCCCTGGGTACAAAAACCGAGTTGACGTGCTCTTTGGCGAAGCGCGCTCTGCGCTTTACGAGTCAATGAAACGAGAAGCCAAAAAGAAGACTTACAAGAAAAAATGGGAACCTTACGTTCGCAAAACTATACCCAGTATGTGCTCGACGTTTTCTTCTGATGAACCAGCATTGATTCGTATTTTGCAACTAGAGCACACGGCTATTGTAGGAAAGGTGAGGGATGAGTTCAACTGCACCCCCGTCGAGAATGAAGAATTTCGACAAATTTCCGAGGCTCGGGCGTTGCAAGCTCTTAAACCCAAACGTGAGACCAAATTTGTGGCCAAAATCTCCGGCAAAATGCTTCAGCCTAAGAATGTTGTTCCTGGAGACAAAGGCGCTTTTGTGGTCAGTAATAATCTCACGAACCCCTTCTTCATTTGCTAATTCCATACAGCAAGCGACCAAGCCGCAAAAGCTCCGCCCACAGGAAAACAAGTCCACCCGCATGCCTCAGAACGAGCTATTGGATCTTATATACGATTGCTTCCGAGCGTACAAGTATTGGCCATTTAAGGCACTCAAATCAAAACTCAGGCAACCGGAGACATATCTAAAACAGACGTTGGAAATGGTGGCCCATCTAGTAAAATCTGGTGATTTTGCAATGACCTGGGAGTTAAAGCCGGAAGCAAGAGAGAGTAACTACGCAAGTGCTATGTACAAGGAGGCTAAGGAAGAACTCCCTCCTGATATGGGCTACAATTTCGATGAAGCCTCGGAGGAAGATCCAACAGCCTCTGGAGTTGGTTCTGATAATGATGATGTCCAGTTTGAAAGTGTAGTTTAGACTATGTTCAATTAGAAAGTCACTATTTGGGTTCTTTATGGGTTAGGTAGGTACCGACATTAATCATTGATTCCATTGTCTTATCACTGTTTTCCTATGAAACAACCTGTACCACTGCACCTTGTTACAATAATGTCGGTAAACCCCCAAACTTATGAACACGCATCCTGGAAATAATATCCTTTACTTGTTTATTAGTTAGCTTAGGATTTGTCTATAAAAGGTAGACAATAATCCCCTGTAAATACATACATTTTCCATTTTCACTTCAGATAACAAGCTATTTTAGTCAAACATATCGCCGAAGGACCTCAATCCAGAACGCCCGACAGCATAGATGCTTAGATCGAACTCTAGTATTGCTTTTCAATACTGAACTTTGATTTCAGCATCTATGGTGTCGGGCTTTCTGGGATTGAGGTCTTTCGGGGGTATCTTTGACTAAAATAGCTAGTTAGGCAAATGCTGGGCTTACATGTACTTTGTACGAATGTTCATTACATAAGAGCCCTCTGTGATGTAAGTTTAATCAGTAATTTAGTGGGTGCTGTGCTGCGTCTACAATAATAATAGAGTACAGCTGTTGCAACTGCGAACAAAAAAATCCAGGCTAGTGCGCACGGACATTTCCCCAATTTTATGCTTCTATTTTGATTTCCTGCAGTGAATACTAACATATCCTTTCTATAAATGTGATTTGATTTCAATCTGTTGGCAACTATAGGGTAAACAACCCAAGATAGCGGGGAAACAATCAGTGAATCATCAAGATATGCTGGTATTGCTCTCAAAATATTGACGTCTACTTATATTATTATCATAGCATAGAGCTCATGCTCTTTGGAAATTACAATAATGAGGTCGCTGTTCACTGTACTACTCAAATAAATCAGCGTTACTCGTCAATCGGCTCATAGGCTGGGCCCAAAAGTCGAACTTTGTTAGCGCGTGAGCCGGAATTTGATAGAGTATAGGAAGCCCACTTTCGGCTCGATAATTTAATTTGTGTCTCAACAACAACTGAACCAAATGAAAAGATCTTGTGTGCGTTTGTAGAGTTGCCTCTGCTGAATCTATTGGTGCTGTTCATTTCTTTTTTCGAGCTCGTATTTCGAAGTTGTTTCGAGATTCGTCCAGACATCAAAATCGGTAAGTGTGAGCCGGAGCAGAAAATCTCGCTCCCTCATACTGTGGCACCGGAGAAAACCTGCTGATCTTCCTTACTCGGCCCAGTTCTATTAATGGAAGCGTTTGTAGAAACTCCTAGGAGTCTATACAAGGCTTTTACCTGAACCCTAGAACCCAGTCCCTGGAGGATCATTTGCCGCGGGTATAAAAAGGGAACTACTAACCAACACCGAGCAAAGATGGGATTAAAACGGAATGAGAACCGTGGCAAGAATCAGGGCTTGCGTTTAGGGCTAGAATCCTTCCCACAAGCTTATATATCCAGGCAGAGCGAGAGACAAGGCAGGCCCCACCGTCACAGGAAATTCACTAGAAGGAGGGTCTAGCTATCACTTGAACGATTACTTGACTAAGGAGAGGCAGTTTCGTCTCACGAAATGTGGTCTATGGTGATTTGCCAGATTGA
>NPHW01003332.1:0-29194 GCA_002240705.1 Elaphomyces granulatus
CTTGACTTTGATTGAAGGCGGAATCCTTATCAGTCGATGTAGGCTTATAAACAAGTTCCTGGCTTTGAAAGATGGAATTATCAGTCGCTTGTGAACTAACTATCATAGTTCTTGACTTTGAAGGGTGGAATTCGAAGTCCAAGTAGGCTTCTAAATCGTGATTCGTACATGCACGTCACTTCTGTCCCTCCCCTTTAATGTTGCTTCAGGTCATCCTCATCAGTAGCGTCACCACGACCTCCAGCTGTGTTCCGTGGCTGCCCTGGACCTCTACCTCTTCTGGCATTGACAGGAGTCGCCGTGGGCATGGAATTTACAGGTGCATGGTGACTTCATAGTGACAAGTCACAAGAAGGAATGCGAGCTGAAATCACAGTTAAAAAGAAAAATAATCAATTCAGATACGTATGTATGTATTACGAACTTTTTCCCTTTCCAATAATAATCTCTTCACTGGTTGGGCATGGGTGGAAGGGGAAGGCCAAATCTCAAAGGGTAACTAGATTGTACTCTGCTGTGTTTAAAACAAGTGTTATCGATGACAATCGATAAGTAACTATCGATTAGTTATCGCGGCATTAGGAATGCTCCTCCTTTTTAAATTCATCATTTTGCGTCATCGCCGACGCCTCAAAGCATCAACATTCCCGCCATCAACCATGTTCTTCACGGATGGCGAATAAAACCCCAGCAGAATGTCGACGTTATTGAGTTGGAAGGAATGGAAAGCGGTTGGTCATCCTTGTTTCGTTTAGGCATTTCTGCGATTGGTATTCTGGGGCGGAATAATACTGAAAGGATATATCATACAAGTCTCCAGAGCCTACATATAGATCGATGAATGTCCAATGTCCTTGATGGCGCTCCAGACCCATTGAAATTCCACTGTCCCCGAGATATATTAGGTATCTTGATCTCCCAATGCTGGCAACTATATATGTACATTCTTCGACAACTCGAAGAGACTCACTCCTCTTGGCTCTGTGAGTCTGCTCTGCTGCAGGTCCAGGATGCCAAAGGCTGATCGACCGATGTTAGTAGGTATATCATATATACGTTCGAGGTTCCTTGGTGCTGCGGAAGAGCAATACATATTATCATGACTTTGACCGGTCAGGGTCAGTACCTAGAACAAATATGCTCGAGAAGTCCAATAATTAATAAATGCAAAATCTATTCTGAATTCAAATATTAGTTTCACGTGCACATGGGTTACTTCTTGTCACCAGCTGCTGCAAATTTTTTTTTAAAAAAAAGGCCCTGTTTCAAATCCAGACCCCGTCACCCCTCTAATATCTGATCAGGATAAGACGTGGAGTTCAAAGCCTATGTATATCAATATCATCTCCTCTATAATATTAAAGACCTATGACCATTTCCACACGTCATCATTATTCTATGTACCATGATAACATGATAACCTCCCTGTAGATAAAAGCAAGCAATAAACAACTGTGAAACATTATTAACTTTGCGGGGTTTTAATATATATACTAATTTTAAAAAAAATTAACGAATGTGCAGTTTGAAGAGAATATGTATTATGGTAGGCCCTATGGCTACCGGAAGATGTTTCAAAGAGATAACTCCACTGGGGAATATCTATAGCGAAAAGAGAACGAAGAGAATCAAGACCGTAAAAAAAAAAAAAAACAAGGAGGCCGAGTTATTGCCGCTTTTTGTACTGGTTTTACAACCAAAAATAGGGTCGGGAAAGTGGATATGTCCAAGGGAGCAATGTACGAAGCCTCCCTGCGCCGGAGTAAACGAAAGGCGGTTATTATTACACGGTGTGACCAGCATCAACCTTAATATGTTTTAACTTGACAGAACGGCCGTGACGTTGGATGGTGACATCATTAGCGCGACGGACTAGGAGTGGGGTCTTAGACCAGAGGTTTCTTCGCATCTTGCACTCCTCGTCTCACAACGTCTTCAAGACGCCATCTTGGTGGCGTTGTCTGGCCGTTCACGGATCGCTGCTGCCGGTGCCACTCGCTTTCCATCTCCGGGGTCATCCCTTCGGGTGGCGGGAGAGCACCGCCGGCAATCCCAGTCGAGAATTTGAGTTGCAGCACGTTCCCAATCTCGTCACATGCGGAAAGCACTCGATCTAGATCGTCTTTCGTGTGCGCCGCGGAAACACAGAACCGAGCCCTAGACGAGACCAAAGGAGTAGCGGGATAGCCCACAACGACGATGGAGATCTTTCGTTTGAGCATCTCATGGGAGAACGCGGGCATTTTGGCCGGATGAAAGAGAAGAAGAGGGACTATGGGCGAGTCATCATGGCCGTACACGATAAAGCCGAGGCGCTTCAGACCTAGCCGAAGATATCGGGAATTGAAGGCCAGTCTTTGTAATCGCTCTTCGCCCTGACCCGGGGAGATTTCGCCGGTCATGATGCGCAGAGCCGTCAGAATCTGAACGAGGATTGGGGGTGTAGGAGTTTCTCCGAAGAGAACGGCTGCGTTGGTGGCGCGAAGTTTGTCAATCATTTTTCTGTCGGCAGCCACGTATCCACCATTTGCACCGAATGACTTGGTCAGTGTCCCCATGAGAATATCCACTTCCGACGTATCCACGCCAAAGTAATCACATACCCCCCGTCCCCTGGGCCCAATGGCACCAATTGAGTGAGCTTCGTCGACAAAGAGGTGGAACTTGTATTTTCTTTTTAGCGTGATGATGCCGGGGAGGTTGCACATAGACCCTTCCATGGAGTAAAGGCCCTCAACCACAACAAGGATCTTCTTCCATGGTCTATGAGTACGTGGTTGACCTTGAGAGATTGCTTCCCGTAACTTCTCCTCTAACGACTTCATGTCATTGTGCTTGAACATTCCAATCGCTGCCCCAGAGAGACGAGCACCAAAACGAATCGAGGCGTGGTTGAGCTCGTCAGAGATGATCAAACAACCCTTCCCGACCAAAGCCGGCAAGATGCCAGCATTCGTCCCAAAGCCCATGGAGAAGACCATGGAGGCCTCCTTCCCGACAAATCTAGCAATCATATCTTCGACTTCCAAATGAATATCTTGGGTTCCAGCCTCCGCCCTCACACTCACGGCGCTAATCCCGTACTTCCGGATAGTCTCCTCAACAGTATCGGCGCATGGGCCCTCCGACTGAGCGAACCCAAGATAGTTGTAGGAACTCAGATTTAAAGTATCAGTGGTTGTTCCGGTAAAGTAGAAGTGTCGATTGTAGTCATTGGTAGACCGGTCGATTAAGGTGATGTGCCGGCCTGGGACTCCAGTCACTGGCCGCTCAAAACAGTCGTTGATACGCAACTTGAGACGCCGGACGTAGAAGTTGTCGAAATCACTGTTCAAAGCGCCATAGCCATTGCGGGACTTCAGATGTCGGTAATTCTCCTCACGAAAGCGTTTGCCAAAGAAATCACGAACGTGACCGAAAATAATTAATATTAAATAGCTAACATACGTTGTCAATAAGTAATAGTAGGGCGGTTCGTCCATGACCGGTTCCGGGAAGGGGCCCCCAGGATGTCGACTCGTGTACCGATGGCTGGGATGACCAATTGGGCCGAATTGCGCATGTTGTTTCGCCAGGCGACGTGTTTCTCCTGGCGAGGGTGGCCGAAAGAGTGTGGTAGGAGGTTCATCCATGTTGGGATTGTCCGCTGTGGCCGTGGAAAGCGAAATGGTCGGAAGGGACAGTGAAGCAGAGCTGATCGGAGGGACCGTAGTCTGTGGATTTCCGCCGGCCGCGAGAAGCGCCGCATGCGCGCTTGGGATCTCCGTCTTCGATTTGGGGGAAGTTGAGAACAGCTGGGTGAGACGGTTGGCCTTGGAGGTCGAAGCTCTGGTTAGAAGGCCGCCCTTTTCGGAGGATGACGAAAAGGACGGCAGGTTGGAAGGAGGGGAATTGCTGATGAAGGGATTTGCAGGTCGACGAGGCATCGCAGAAGATTGAATGGCTGAATATAAGGGTCGCGAAGCGAACGAGTTACGAGTTCAGATGGGTGCACTTCACAAAATGCCGCCCTTTGGGGTCGCAGCCGAATGTATTCGAGACGAGTGACAGGGATTCCCAAAATTGCTCAGCCTGGAAGTAAGTTAAATTAACGAAGCCCAGTATTTGATGGGCTCAAACAACACAGCCAGGAAGGATGTTGAAGATGGGGGAAGCGACTAGCAAGAAACATGCGGGGAAAAGAAAGAATATAATTGAGGCAAGTGACACACCTATTCTACATACCTATAGCGCACCTGTTGCTCATCTCCGAACAGAGATGGGAAGATCCGAGAGAGCCGGTTGACGGCCAGTGCCGTTGAGATGAAGCCGGGTAGTCGGGACGGGTAAAACAGTTCCCTCTCGAGAAGAGAAGAGGAAGAGAGAAACTTTATGGAGGATCAGATGGAATATCAGACGTAGCAGAAAAGGCGAAAGAATAGATATGGTTCAATTAAGGTGAATAATAATAAAGTAGGTTGAAAAACTTGGAGATTATTATTATTAATAATATAAAATATTGAGGTTTCGTTAGTTACATAGACTAGTGTACTAGTCTAGTAGTAGGCTAGTAGCACCAACGGCAGAGACGCAGAAGAACTTTGGTATCTCAACTGTTCTGTACTGTAAAATATGTATTACGAAGTACTGTCCAGTAGTTTATTAGTTCTAAACACCAATACGAAAGTATCAACTAAAGACTTTTAGTTAGACGCACGCTATATTCAAATGATGCAATGGTTCGTATCAAAAGGTGCTAGTAAGTTACCTATCTATATATGTACTAGTAGGTATGTACCTATCAAGAAGAGCTTCTTCAAAACAACAAATCAGAGAGCCCATAGCATGAGACTGTTAGCTGAGGGCACAATTTCCGGCTTCTGATTCGTGAATTCTTTTATTAAAGCTCATGAAAAGCAACCTTAAAATAAAGGAGAATCGTTGTTTAATAAAACCAAAAACCAACAATGATACCTAATAATAACAAGCAACAAGACGAATTGAATATTATCGTACATACAATTGGCCACCGTTCTATGGATACTATGATACATGTGACTACCTAGTAGACTCGGTAATTATTAGTCCGCAATTTGGATATGTAGATACTCTCTAGTTCTATCATCCTCCGTTCTACCGTATATATATATAAATATATGTAGGTTCAAGCAATCCCTTTGAAGGCCAAACCAGGAACATAAAGTGAAGGAAAGAGTCCCGTTTCTATGGTTAACCAACTTTGTGTGTACAGAATCTCTGTGGGGGTGTTGGGCTATCATAATAAACCATCTTCATTCACCATTCAAGTTCATTATGTCGTCCAAACAACTCTGGCAGCCATCTTCTCCAGAGAAGACGCAGATACATCACTTCAAGTCGGTGGTTAACAGGAAACATGGTATTTCCATCAGCAGCTACCACGATCTTTGGAATTGGAGTGTATCTGAACCAGCCCAGTTTTGGGAGGAGATATGGCATTACACGTCCATCAAAGCTCACAAACCATACGTTCAAGTAAGCATGCACACAGGTGATATGCTTGATTACCCTCCCAGTTGTTGTGTCTACAGGAATGGAAAATAACAATGTGTCCAGCGTTCCAATGATGTTGATAACAAGTTATTATATGACAGGTATGGGAACCGAACGCGCCACTCTTCCCTAGGCCGCAATTCTTTCAGGGCAGCCGTCTGAACTTCGCCGAAAACCTCCTCTTCCCCGCAGGCTGTCCAGATGACGACACGGTCGCGATAATTGCTGCTACAGAGACTGATCGCGAATACATCACTTGGCAGGATCTTCGGGAACGGGTGCGACGGTGCTCAAGCGCCCTGAGAGAATCAGGTGTACGAATAGGCGATCGCGTCGCGGGGTTCGTGGGCAATCATGCAAACTCGGTCGTTGTAATGCTTGCGGCCACCTGCATTGGCGCCTGCTGGACGGGGATCTCGCCCGATACCGGTGTACATGCGGTGTTGGAACGCCTGCAGCAGGTTGAGCCCAAGGTGCTTTTTGCCGACAATGCATCAATATATAACGGGAAGCTGCATGGAATGCATAGGAAGATCAGAGACCTCATTTCGGAGCTCTCCTGCCTAGAGCGCGTGGTTGTACTGGAGACCGTCAAGTCTTACGGGTTCGATTTCAATGGCATCGACCTGCAGCACGGCACGGTATCATCGTATGCAAGCTTCCTCGCCGAGATTCAGGACCGGACGGCACCCCTGCATTTTGAATCTCTGGTACCAGACCATCCGGTGTATATCCTCTACTCATCGGGCACGACTGGGCCTCCAAAGCCAATCGTTCACGGTGCCCTGGGGACGCTGTTGCAGCACAAGAAAGAACATGTCTTGCATTGTGATATTCGACCGGGAGATCGGTTATTCTATTTCTCAACAACCACCTGGATGATGTGGCACTGGCTCGTGTCCGGGCTGGCCACCGGTGCTACAATCGTTCTCTATGATGGATCTCCACTTCGGCCGCTTGATCCAGAAGGGGGCAAAGGAGAGATGGCCATGCCCCGACTCATCGATGAGTTGAATATCACCCATTTCGGAACATCCGCAAAGTATCTCTCCATTCTCGAGCAAGCTGCGCTGAACCCGCGCCGGCATCCTCACCGACCAGTAACTTTACGGAGTCTCAAGGCAGTCTTCAGCACTGCGTCTCCATTGGCACCCTCCACCTTTGAGTATATCTACTCGACGTTTCACCCCGATGTTCTCCTCGGCTCTATTACTGGCGGGACGGATATTCTATCCCTCTTTGGTGCCAGCTGTCCCATTTTGCCCGTCAATAAAGGCGAGATTCAATGTCGTGCTCTCGGGATGGCAGTCACCGCATATGACTATGCCGGAAATGATATCGGTTTCTCAGGCGAGCCTGGCGACCTTGTTTGCACGCAGCCATTTCCAGCCCAACCCGTTATGTTCTGGCCCCCTGGCCCTGAAGGCGCTCAGAGGTACCGTAAGAGCTACTTTGATGTCTTTGGACCCAGAGTGTGGCATCATGGCGATTTCGTGGCCTTGAACCCAGAGACCGGTGGCCTAATCATGCTTGGTCGAAGCGATGGAGTTCTGAAACCCGCTGGGGTGAGGTTTGGCAGTGCGGAGATATACAACATAATCCTGAAACATTTTGCCGATGAAATCGAAGACTCCTTATGCATTGGACGTAGACGGGAAGGTATTGATACGGATGAGATGGTAATCCTCTTCGTGAAACTGGCCGCCGCATCCAATGAATTCCCCACAACCATATCTCAAGATCTCGTGGCACGCATCCAAGCGGTAGTTCGCAAGGAGCTAAGCCCACGCCATGTACCGGGAATTATAGACATATGCCCGGAAATACCCCTTACTTCAAACGGGAAGAAAGTTGAGAATGCAGTCAAACAGATCCTCTGCGGCTTAAACATAAAGACAGGGGCGAGCGTCGCGAATGTAGCTTGTCTCGACTGGTATAGGCATTGGGCAGAAAAGCATCCTTAAATTCAGAAGATGCCTATCATACAGATACTTCCGAGCCTTGATCCATCTCACTAAATGGTGAAGGGGGACGGATCATGGTCGTTGGGTAATGATGTAGTCAGTTATCCAGCATATATGATAGAGTTACGTATTTTCCCTCAATTCGACCCTGATCCTACATTTATTATTTAATAATTGGCTATTCTTTAATTGCCTCGGTCACTCGAAAGAGAACACATAAGCTCATTTATCAGAAGTGTCGGGAGTCGCGACTTCGACAACTTCAAATCTCGATCATCATACCTAGGTATTGCCCATGGCGGATCATGCATATGGCCGCGACCTGATCTCCGAACAAACTCATTCCTCAAGAAGAATCGAGCTTGTGAATCACATTAGATCTGTCATATTGCAAGGTCACTGGCGAGTGTTATTGCGGTCGCAAGAGCAAGCACCTTCGGAGCTATGTAACCGAATTGCGAGCGACAGAAGGTAATTGACACGAGCTACTACAGTGTCAGGGTCTTTAACTATGTACGAAGACTTGGTTGGCACTGTTGAGGTTGAGATTCAATGATTACAAGGTGCGTATCACCCCCCATATATACATTGCTGAACAACTCAGGCTGCATTCGGATGGACGATGATAGAGACTATTCTTATTATTCGATATCGGATAAAATTGATAGCATGCACATCCCGATCCATGAAAGAGAAAATTATATCTTTTGATGTTGGACATATCTTTGGAAATACTTTAAATGATAGACCTTGGATTTCGCGATTAATAAATGCTTCCCGAACAGCACTACTACTAATGTACTATAGGGTTCGAACAGTGGATGAAATAAGCGATACCAGAATAGCTTGTAGCAGGCAGGCTATGTACAGCAATCCTGAAATTTGAATAGATCCATTGGTTGAGCTTATGGATAAAGTATCGTGTCGCTCGAGAAATTGTGTGCGATGTCATCATGTAGCAAAGATAAAAAGAATACTATAGTCATATAATAAAAATAGTTTATAGTCATGTATATCGCCTTAGGCCTATAGAGTAGCTACCTAGGTATGTATCAGTCGACTCTTGCAAGAAGGATATTGAGAGTCGAGATGGCATTTATTGAACGTCTGGTATTTCGTTATAAGATGTGCAGATTGCAATTGCACACCGGTTGGAACTTGGGCTCGATCTCCAATTGCTTTCGTTAGCTTGCTGGACGAGATACATCTCTGAGAGCGTCTGGATTAGGTACTTAGGACAACCTGCGATACTCTATGCCGACTCGGATTCTTTCGGATGGTCCGCACTGATCGCCATCGTGGAATTTGAAGTGATATCGAGGTAAGGATTGACAGACGGCCACAGACCATCCGCCTGGGAAACATGCTGCATTCACCATTATGACCGCGGACGTCTGGCTTATTGGAATACTTCTTTTCTAAGAAAAAATCCAATATATAGCTGCCCTCAGCCATTGTACATTGCCTCCAAAATACACTTCGACAATTTGTCCCCGTGCCCACGATCTGTCGAGGATCACAGATCCTTTTGAGACGAACAAGGTACTACATAGTAGTAGTACCTCAACTTGAGGTCTTGAACTGCAGCTATATCAGAGTTCTTTCGAGTTCTTTGTGGTTAGTTGCCAGACTAGTGGCACTGTCTGGGTAGCTTATGTACTAGCTTTGGGGAAGCAAACAGATTAGGTTTAGCGCATTAAAAATTCGGTCGGATTTTTTTTAAGATCCGAAGCAGATAGGTAAGTACATCTATCATAGTATGAAAGGTAAAGAAACATCAAAACATCTAAAGTAATTACTGCTGATCTTATTGGAGGAGGATGCGCCGCTCAGCTTTACGGACTATTAAGTCCGCGAGAATCTTTGGTTCTGTTCCTCGTTCATCATCTAGGCGTCTTGCTACTGCTAGCGATTTCACAACTAAGGTATCGGATATGCACCACTTATACTTGTGTTGGATGATTCCCTGCTCACTGATATCCTGCATTCTAGGATCCTGCCGAGCTAGACCAGATTACAGCACTTCCAAATGGCATCCGTGTTGCCAGCGAATCTCTCCCTGGTCCGTTTTCCGGCGTTGGCGTCTACATTGATGCTGGCTCGCGGTACGAAGACAATAGCCTCCGTGGCGTCAGCCATATCATCGACCGTTTGGCTTTCAAGTCGACAGAGTCGCGATCTGGCGATGAAATGATTGAAGCACTCGAGTCACTTGGTGGGAATATCCAGTGCGCTTCTTCACGCGAATCACTCATGTACCAGTCCGCAACCTTTAACTCGACGGTGCCAGACACCCTCGGTCTCTTGGCGGAAACGATCCGCGAGCCCCTTATCACAGAAGAAGAGGTAGCGCAACAGCTGGAGACGGCAGAGTATGAGATCAATGAGATATGGGCTAAACCCGACCTTATCCTTCCAGAATTGGCCCATATGGCTGGATTCAAGGACAACACCCTAGGAAACCCCCTGCTTTGCCCACGGGAACGACTGGGGGAAATCAATAAGTCCGTTGTGGAAAAGTATCGAAGTACCTTTTTTCATCCTAGCCGTATGGTGGTTGCTTTTGCCGGGGTGTCGCACGAGGAAGCAGTCAAGCTGACTGAGAAGTATTTTGGAGACATGAAGAAGCAGGAAGGGCCAGTTCTCGTGGGGAAAGGGATCGAAACCACTCTTTCTGACGAACCTTCTGTCGTGAGAGAAGGGCAAATACCATCGGTTCCTCAATTTTCTCCGACTTCAACGACATCTAGTCTTGCACCTTCTGCATCTCACTCGAAGATATTTTCCAAGATCCCGTTCCTCAAGAATCTTTCAACCCCGTCAGCCCGTAATGCCACAGTTTCCTCACTAGACCGGTCGCTTCTTCAGTCATCCACATTGGACTTGAACCGTCCCGCCCATTACACAGGGGGCTTCCTATCACTTCCTCCCATCCCTCCTCCTGCAAACCCGATGCTTCCTCGGTTAAGTTACATTGATCTTGCGTTCGAAGCTCTTCCCATTTCCTCTCCGGACATCTACGCACTGGCCGCCATCCAGACCCTCCTTGGAGGAGGCGGTTCCTTTTCCGCCGGTGGTCCTGGAAAGGGCATGTTCTCGCGGCTCTACACCAACGTATTGAACCAGCATGGATGGGTGGAGAGCTGTGTTGCCTTTAATCACAGCTATACGGACAGTGGGCTTTTTGGGATTTCAGCCTCGTGTAGTCCAACCAGAATTGCTGACATGCTCGACGTCATGTGCCGGGAACTGCAAGCTTTAACCCTTAACTCAGGTCACCTGTCCCTCCAGGCACAAGAGGTCAACCGTGCCAAAAACCAACTCCGCTCATCGCTTCTCATGAACCTCGAGTCTAGAATGATCGAGCTCGAAGATTTAGGTCGCCAGGTACAGGTGCATGGCCACAAGATTGGAATCAAGGAGATGTGCAACAAGATCGAAGCTCTGACTGTGGACGATCTACGACGTGTTGCCAAGCAGGTTTTCGGTGGCCACATCTACAATAAAGGCCATGGAACAGGCAAACCCACCGTCGTGCTGCAGGAGGGCGAACTGGAAGGTTACAAAGTCCGGTCGTTCCCATGGGAGGAAATGCAGGAGCGGATAGCAAGGTGGAAGTTGGGTAGAAGGTAATGAGTACACGTTCAACCGATATATGCACTTTTTGCCGCTATTTGATGCCGCTATTTTGATGTAGGATGTTTGTATGTACAATATTAATTGGGATGGATGATCTTCTGAGTCTTTATGTAACGTTTATTTGGCAAACTACCTATTTTATAGCTCCTGGACAGCGTAATTTCATTTTATCCTCCTATGTATCGTGTATCGCTTAGATCTGCAACTTGTCAATGACAGCAAGATATTAATCTTAACTACATAAAATATCGTCTAAACTGAAAGGAGAGATGAAAGTTGGATAAGAGACGAGGGGGGAAAGAAAGGAAAATAATGGACGAAAAACGGAAAGGGAAGGGGGAACCCGAATCGGCTGCCAACTGCGCATGCCTAACAACCGCCTTTTCCATTCCGCCCACTGCCATACCATGTTTACAGCCGTCGTCCATCACACTCTGGCCTCTGGAATACCCACTTGGTCCCTTAGAAAGGTTGCAATATCCTCCACCTCCGAGGGGATATACCAATGAGCCAATTCCCCGTATTCTGTTAAGGCTAAGTCCCAGCCTAGGGAACGGATGGCTGTCGCAGCTCGTCTACCGAGATCAATCCGGACCTTTTCATCTAGGACACCGTGGCCAAGCCAGATCGGTGTCTGCAAGGAGGCCGGTGCCGATCTGTTCGTAGAAGAAATCAGAGGAAGATTCATAATAACATCGCGGACGTAGTTGGCTGCGTTGAGGGCCATTGAATGAGTCGCTGCTTCAACCGTATCGTCATCTTGTTCTTGCACTTGAGACGGTTCTTGGCTGATGATGAAGCGTTCCAGCTGGCTACAGAACGGGAGCCATCCTGCCATTCCAACGAAACCTGCGAGAGGGCTTGTCTCGTTGTGGCCACTTTCATCAGTGAATCCTCCAAGAAGAACACATAAACCCATCGCACATCCTTGGCTTAAGCCACCTAACACAATCCTTCCCTTGCCTGATCCGGGGTCTAGGTCGAGATTTGCCTCGAGTACCTTTGCCTCCTCTTCCACGACGGACCGTAGGAATTCACCACTCGCCCTCAGTCCCTCATATTGTACGTGATCCATCGTCTCTGGATCCTGTAGGGAGTAGATATCAAACCACTGGGAGATGGACGATCGCCAAGGTGAGATTGAGCGGCATTGGGCTGCACTGGGAAAGACGAACTTAACGGTCGGAAACCTCTGCGGTAGGAGTTTTCCGTGACGACGAGGCAGAGGCGTACAGAGGAACGCCGGTCCAAAGTTCAGACCGTTGTCGCCTCGGCCATGAAGTAGGATCAGAGTATGTGTATGATTAGGTCCTCGAGGAGGGATGATAACAGGAGAAGGGAATCCGTCTGGCATGCTAGACGTAGATTCCATCTTCATCGGTATGTACTGATGCGTAGGCAATGTACATATGTAATGGTCTGGTTGAAAAAAGAGCAGCGAGTCTTTGATGTAAAATTTGGAGGGCGAATAGGCACGAAATGATAGTAAACTGGATGTGAAATAACTTGCTATGTCAACAAGGGTCAGGTTAGAGAATAATTAGAAGCCTAGACCGTCGGATAAGCGGCCTCTTTTGCGCATTTTAAAGGAACCTGGATCCCTAATGGATCAAAGATGCGCTCGTTTGCTTCCAATTGATTCCGGAAGGGTGCATTAAGACATTGACCAACGTAATCGTCCACGTCGAACTGAGTATCTATGACAGAAAGTCATAGGGAAAGATATGGCGAACATGAGCTATATCGCTATATCACAAGCATTTGAGCAATCGCATAATTAATTAACAAAAACAGGCCAAAACAAGAGTCCAAGCTACAGGCGGTGAATATGCAAATCGAGCCCAAGCGAAAGAAAGTGAAATAATAAAAAGGGGGTTGGGAAGAAGAACTATCTGAAACAGCAACGTACGGAACCCGAATCTCTTAATCGGATGGTCTTCTTCTGGCTGTCTGTGCTTGAAGTCAGTAGTCGTTCCCTAAAAGGCGGTGATAAGGATGAGGCAGAGAAGTTCCAGATGGGAGCCTGGATGCCTGTCAAGGTTGTTTAAGGTTTAAGATCCATGCCGCTTTTGGCGTGGCGCTAAAGCTAGCTCATGTCCTAAAAAAAGTTAGGAGTTTCTTGAAGACTTGAACCAGCTCCGTTATAACTTCATTAATGCTCACCTCCAGTTCTTCCCCTTGACTTCCATTCGTCTATATCGCTATTCCATTTCTTCTTCTAGTGCCATCACAATGGTCAAGCTGACTGAGGTCGAGGACGAGCATTTTACCAGCGAGAAGCCCATTCCGTCGAAGAATGACGTCCTTCTCGCTGAGGAAGACGATGATGATTATACCGATACTGGTAAGGATACGGGTTACTAGGCTTCCCATATCAAGAATCCTTGCTTGTTTTCTCAGTTCATATATTGTCCCAAGATCCGCCACCTGAGTCCTGCAGCGTAGCTCGTTAAACTGTGAGCATCCGTCCGCGATGGCCAATTAATTGTGCATTTCCAACGAATCTGGCCTTCCAAGTCAGTTGCTTCAAGTCGCGGGGTGGCTTTTGCTGACGAAAGGACCTTTCCTCCCTCAGATTCCGATATTACTACCGACGACTCTGCCCTCGACCTTGAGAATGAGACCCTCTACGAGCGGATCGCGGCTCTAAAAGATATCATCCCTCCACAATCCCGCCGTCGAATCACCAGTTCCGTCTCGTCTGTCACATCTTTCACAAGGTCCAGCCTTCTGTTTAGCGGTAAAGCATTATGGATCTTGAGCACAAGCGCTTTCTTACTCGGGGTGCCCTGGGCGCTTGCGTATGCTGAGGAGGAACAAATTGCTCAAATAGAAAGAGAACAAGGCATGATTAGAGGAGCGAATGAGGTTCGTTGCTGATTTCATGGACCTTTCTTCTTTCCTTTCTTCCTCCATTCCTTTCTCGAGAGAGAGGTGAACGTATCGTACTCTTGTGGTTCGACTGGGTTGGATCGGAGTAGAAGTACCTCCTGTAGACGCCCTGGCATCGTGTCTGCTTTCTTTTGTATGGTTATGATGATCTGGTTATAGCTGACTTGGAATGTTTTTTAGATGCTCACTCCTGGTGTCACCGCCGCACAGGACAGGAAGTCCGGTCAACCCACTCTATAGCGAAAATTGCTGAAAGAAAAATCGGCGATAGCAATGGAAGGGTCAAAATCAATGCATTTCTCCGGAGTGGTACCTAGGGACATATGATACTAGTGTATGATGATATTTCTTATGTGGTTTCAGTGATCTACTAACAAGGCCATCTGATTCTATGCATGTATGTGATGACTTTGGGCTGTAGAGGCATCGGGTAGAAATCCCCTTTTGTTGTGTGCGCAGCCCCGCCGATTCGACAAATCCCCATCAAATCCCTGCTCTTGCGGATTGTGTATTTGTACCAGGTTCTTGCACTTCTATATATATGTTACATTTATGTCCAATGGGCTCAGCATGGTGTCGGTTACATGTATTTTCCACTCGGAATGAAGATTGGATAAAAAAAAAGCATCTCTTCGCTCTCATTAGGTAGTCATCAAGACACTCAGGCCCGGACAGACTTGTGCGGAGAGGTATCCCCTACGCTTTGGAACCTTCATGGCCTGAGGCAGTAACATATACGGGTAACCAAAATCGCCGTATCACAAAGCATACGGTTCTGAAGGGAAATTTCTTTTCATAGAGGGCAACAGTGGGATTCCTCCGTTATATCCAAGGAAAAGCCTGGGAAGGCAGTGAAAATCATGAAGAAGTCGCAACATTTGACGATTTGTCGCCTCAGCCGGACCACATCAAAAATTTGCATCCACGCTTCTTCATTGTTTTTACTACCTTCCCAAACTTTTTCTTGGATATAGTACAGGAAACTTACAACATGGAACGCCCTCTTGCCTTTAATCAAAAGAAATCTCCCTTCAGATCCGTGCGCTTCGTGATACGGCTACTTTTATTGTACGTTGGTGCCTCAGGCCGCGAAGGTTCCAATGGCGTAGGGGTTTTTCCTGAAAAGACTCTTCCCTTTCAGTTAATTCATGGGCTATACGACTCCTGACATGAGCGTGAGTGATAATTACATATGTAATTGTCGCGAGGGCTGTTTTGATTTGCCAGGGCATAAAATCAGGTCAATCAATGAGGCTGAGTGGAAACTAATGCAAGTACAAAGGTTCTCTTAAGGTAATTGATACGCCTCTTCCAAGATAACGATATTCTTGGGTATCATGATTCATTTACTAGTATGCGCCTTAAGTGTTGAATAAAGTCAATGCGTTAAGGCCAAAGAAAGGTGTAAGAAAAAGAAAAAAATAAACGTTATATGTAGTAATATAACGACGCTTGCATCGTCAAGAAAGTCGGACCAGAACAAATAGTGTGAATCAAGAAATTCAAGGGCGTTTAAAATCGTTAAATAAGATTACCAATAGATTTCCTACCGCAGTTCAGTATCGCCGCATGGAACGGGTTTCAAAAGAAGTTCTTAGTACTTACCTTCATCTCTCGTGCTTGTTTTAAGTTGAGACGGAAGTCCCTCCAGAGTTTGGCAACTTCGCCATTTTCAATCATCATGCCGACGATTTCGTCGGCATACTTTTCTTGCCTTTTCTGTCTCCAGCGGCTGCGTTCGATGATCTTGGAGTCTGCCAAGATTCCTCGATGCTCCAGATAGCCAACTACCCACTCGTTCAGGTGGAAGCGCCAGTGGATAAGGGTGTGAGCCAGTGTAGCTTTGGCTTTGCAATGTCTAGAAAGACGTAAGCCATCTAGAATGGGCAATGAAATCGAGGAGAGCGAGCCGCAACGAATCTATTACTGACCTTCCCAAGAGAAATCTGGTATCCCCATCAGGAATGAGGTCGCTACTGCTCTCCCACTCCCTCTCATCTTGAAATTCGCTGTCATCATCGGAAAGTGGCTCGAGTGTCTGCCGTGAATAGGTTTTTCCATGGAGCTTGATGTCGAAGGAGGCCGGGTGGCCAGACCTGTTGCATGCATCGCAAAAGGAGCCATCTCTGATAGGGAAAGCAGTGACTTCTATAAAGGGCCGTGCCGTAAGAGCACGTCGGAAGTAGTCACTCCAAGTCGACGACATTAGTTGCGAGCCCGTTCGACCGTTCACTTCATCCTCTAATTTCGTAACAGCATAACGATACCTCAATTCGGAGCGAGGAAAGGCTGGATTGAGTTTATTATGCACCATCCATTCCACAACGTCCTGAAAGTAATCTTTGGGCTCTTTATACGTGCTCGAAGTGAATTCAAATGGCATCTCAGGCGGTGCCCCGAGCTCACCCTCGGTGTCCTCCTGAACAAAGTCATCTTCGTATTGGTCTAGGTCCTCATTGACCGGAATTTCAGGCTCAACATCGCTATCTTCGATCTCTCTAGAAGAGGTTTCTCCCGCAGAAACCCCACTTTCTTTAGGATCTTCAATTTCGCCATCGGATTCTGTGGTATTTCTTCCTGTCTCGCCAGCTCTTTTGCGACGTAGCATCTCCAATTGTTTCTGCCTTTTCACTCTAGAACTCCCTGCAGCATGGCCTCGTGTTCGGGTCTTTGTCACGGCTAAGAGGGCAGTTAGCAGCAATCCGACGCCGTTGTGAGAAAGGTTAAGCAATACCAGAATCTTGCAGTGCTTGGAGATCCTCTTCCAAATCAATCCTCTCTTGCTCCGAATCCTTCTGAGGCGTGTGAGGGCTTTTCACCGCACTATCACGTTTTCGGCGCTTTGCGGGTGAACTAATCACCAAATCATCGTCCGAATCCTCGATATGAGCATGATCATCAACTACAAAGTCATTTTTAAAGGCCGGGCCCTTCTGTTTTTGGCGGAGGGGGCGAGAAACCAGTTCGTCTGCATCACTTGTTTCCTCCGATGCGAGATCCGACAGGCACATAGCAAAGGATTTTGCGCGTCTTTCATGAAGCGCTAAAATAGGCGAGTCCGTAACCCCTTGTCGTCTGGTAGCTGATCTGGTCTGGGGAGGTGATCTAGTGCCTGACGGGCACCTGCAGTTTTGCCCGGAACTACCCACACGATGGGAGCGCAGTCGTTGTTTCATAGGGGTCTGTTTGCTTCCTATATGCTGATCATATTGCGCTTTCCGCTTCCTAGAGATGAGGGAAACAATGTCTGAGAGGTCACTCTCACTGTCGACTGCGATCATCTTTGAAGTTCTTCGCGTAGGGGCTTGAACCGCGTCCTCATCCGATGATATCTCTTCCACCGGGGGAGAAAGCGACTTTGGTCTTATAAATCCATCTGAATCCTGAACTTCAGCATTCCACTTATTGGCAAGTGAGGATTTCTGCTTTTACCTTCCATTGATTGTACTTGTGATGACTTGCCAGGAGTGGGAAGCAGACTCTCATTCTCATTATTGTCAAGTTTCCTTGCGGACGAGCGAGTAACTCTGGACTCAAAAGAGTAATTATGTAGTCGTAGCTGTCCACGATAGGTTGGTGCTTCTGACGGGTCCGTTGGGCTATGCTCGAAACGAGGTGATGATGACGCCGGCGTGAATGAAAGACGAGTTTGCCTGCCAGAATTGCGGGACATTTCCGAGTCGATGGTCCGAACAACTTGAAATCACTTCGATACTGAAATATGGTGGATTAGCAAAATGACAGTTTATAACTTTATATTCAGAAGCACTTTCATGATCAGTAGTATTATCAGCAAAAGGGTGGTAGCAGTGTCAACTTAAAGCAACTGTTAATAATAACAATAACTATACGCGAGGGACCATGGCGTCACTGTTTCTTGGGAGACACGTTGTCACGTGATTTACCCGGTTTTGTTGCCTCAGGTACTCAGGCCCCGTAGTTAGCACCTGAGGCAAGGATCTTGACTCATCTGAGCCTGAGGAGTTAGGCAGGACAAAAATCTCCATCTTGAAGTATGTATCAGTAGTGATAAAAAGTGATAACGGGGGTCAATGGTAGAAAAAGGAACTTGAAGAGACAAAGAAAATCGGAATTGAGCTCTTCCATTTGCATTAATATTGTACATAGTGATGAATACTATTCACATTTATGATGGTGGTATGTATCTAGTACATAGGTACATGTATGACCCCAGTCAGAATCATAGGATACAGCTCCGATTGGATTTGAATCATTTGACAAAGTGAGCAGCCCCGACCTTGAATTGACGTCAATTTGAAGTAGCGTTCAATTCCCAAGGACATGAACAAAAAAGAGGGTTGATCATTGGCCACCTGTAGGGTTGTTGATCTCATACCTGGATAGGAAACAGGATATCTATCCATGGATCACCAAACCCACCACCATGGCCACCATGAATGAAAGATTGATTATCCAAGGAACACTGACGAAAGTGCGAAAACAAGTATGGAAAAGATGTATCATAGATGCGATGTGGCGCATACCAGCTACAATTACATACTACAGTACTACTCTCAACAACGTCAGCCCACCAGAGCAAACGATGATCTCCATGGTTCAACAAGCCAAAAAGACAAAATTCAAGAACCTTGATAGGAAGATGATGATCTAGATCCGCTTCTCCTGCTTGGCTGGACTTTTGCGGTTTTTGCTGGGCGAGACGACACACTGACGTCAATAAACGATATCGATCGCGAAAATGTTAATAAACAGGCCTATCGCATCCAAGACAGGATCCCCTGGGCTTGGCTTCTTTTTTTATAATAAACCACAAATTCTCCAGCATTTCGACCTTGTGCAACAGAGTTTTTCAATTCCTCGAATGTCTTCAAATTCCAACTGTCGTAATACCCAATTTGATAGTCACAGCCTACGTTCATTCCACCAACAAATAAAAGAACCAATTACGGGGGAAAGAGAGTCGATATCTCTGTACAGAAACATCGTACAGATTTTCTAGAAGAGCAAGCATCGTCATTTCGCGATGGCTCCATCAAAAGCTGTCAATCGTCCTGTTGATCCAAAGCAGAAGGAAAAAGTACATTCGCCATTTCAAGGATGCAGGCACTCTTTTGCTAACCAAGTGCCCCTTAGGATATCAATACGAAGCTCCAGCTATACGGTATCTACCACGGTAAGCTATGATGATCCCTGAAGGACAATCGATGTGATATGTTGCTAAGTGTCAACAATATAGCTTTCAAGAACGGCAAGCTACCATCGGTAAGTCTCCCTCGCCTTCAGGGGCACTTCTGCGGAAACAAACGGGGCGCTAACGGTCTAGCAGAACAAGCAGTGTGATGTCGCGTTGAATAGTTCAATCTCGTCCAAGTATCTTACATCGCCGTCCAAGGAGTTATCCGAGGAAGGCCGTACCCTTGTCCAGGACCTACGAGATGTTATTGAACGAGCGAAATTGCTGTTTCTCACCAAGAATGAGGGCAATTTGTTACAGGAATTCATCTGGGATGCTCGACATATCGGTGCTGGTGATGTCCAGAGGCCCGGAGGCCCTGTCAATAAGGACACGGCAGCACAAGATGCTGCCCAGGCTGTAGAAGGGTTGAAAACGTTGGGAACACTGTTAATTACGAACGGAGAATTCCGGAAATTGCGTATGTGTCGTATTCTGTCACGTCGTTCATCGAGATCCTGACCTGTATAGTAGTCAGCGACGCTACGATTCTCTTACGCGATATTGCGGGTGACGCTACCCAGAAGGCGTCGGGAAAGCTCAAACCATCCGAGAATGAGCTTTCCCAGATTGATCAGCCGGCAGAAGAAAACGTCTGGCACGAGAAGCCGAACATCTCGAAGGAAGATATCAAGGCAAAGTTTAGAGTTCAGGCAGAAAAGCATAAGCCCGCAGTGAGTTGTTCTCCTATTTTCGGTTTTGATTGTCCTGTACTCATTATATACAGGATTCGAATGATGTCGAAGACACCGCCAACGCCGCAACTCGGGCGGCGATAGGCGATAGGGATACGGCGCCCATCTCTGAAGTAGATTTCCGCGCCGGTGGTACGGCGGCCGCAGCGCGTCTCAAGGATTCAGTCTCCCAGAATGTTCCTGAGGACACAAAAACCCGCACCAGTGAATGGGCGCAGTGGACAAAGGGATTTCTCTCCAGCAAGATGCCGCCAGAGAGGCGGGAACAAGCTATCTGGCGTCTTAAAAAGATGGTTGTTGAAATTCAAGGACATTCAGACTGTACGTATTCTAACGTTGGCCTTCTGCAGTTCCGACGGTTTCTGACGTCATATAACAAAAAAAATTCACATTGCTGATCCATTTATGCAGACCAGCAAGCCGTTGAAACCCTTTTGGCTCTCGCAGAGAGATATGGTGGTCATGCAAAGGGTGTGTCCCAGCAAAGTGCTCAAACTATGAAGGGTGTAAGAGCCGACGACAGTTTGCGCGCTGCCGAGGCTAATTTGATGGTACGTCTAGACTTTTATCACTGAAGAGCCCATACTGATGCGCCTAAAAGATCCTTATCGAAAGATTTGCCAACAGTACATCAACCGATGATTTCTTTGACTCTCTCGATAATATTTATCGGGATGCAGATCGTGACCCCACTCTTCGGGCCTGGTTCAAGCACATGGACGCATTCATCAGGTAGGAATTTCTATATTGAACAACTCCATACTAGGTCCAGTGCACTGAATTCGACTAGGAAATGCTTGCGCGAACAAGGCTTCATCATGCAGGAGGAGGCCAATCATGAATGGAATGACTTATACGATCAGGGCCATTTTCTCTTGCGCGAGCGCTACAGAGGTCATACTGACCACATTATCGGTGAAATCAAGTTTCTCGCCACCCAGTTTGATGAAGATGCTCACAACAAGGCCTTTGCAAATTCCATAGAGAAGCTATTCAAAGATCTAGGACAAGACGAACAAGGGGAAGCAAAGTTCAAAAAACATCTCGTCAAAGACGTCACCAGCATTATTTTGCCAACGATCTTTGAAAATGTGCGGTACATCCCAATTCCGCGAATTGAAGTGTCAGACGCTATGATGGATGTTGTAAGTTCCCAATGTCCTCAGCGCTGCTGGTGGCCGGAAGGTTAACATATCTAGGTTGTTGAAAATCTTGTGATTGAAAGTGACAATTTGATGCCTAATGTGGTGGAACTCAGCACTGACAACTATTGGCGATGGGGACGTCGGAACATTAGCTACAAGAGTGACCATAAAGTCAGTCCAATGGGGAGAGGCTAGGCAAGGTGAAATAATTGCTGACACTGCATGTATAGGTGATGATCTCCGCTTCGGGTATACAAGCCGATATGAGGGGTATGTGTTTTCTATTATCATTCATTCGTTCGAACGATGCGCAATTGACTGAAACTTCATTTAGATATCAGCTACTACGTTAGAAAGAAACAAGGGTTTTTTTCGTTGACCGACATGGGTATTATGGATATCTTCCTAGGGGGCGAGGGATTCAGCTTCAAGATATATGCCTCCACTCCCCACACTACGGAGCATCAAGGGTTTCTTAAAGTAGACAAGGTGTCGGTCAACGTCAGAAACCTTGACATCAAGTTGAAGGAGTCCAACCATAAGCTCATCTTTAACCTCTTCAAACCGATGCTTTTCAGCGTCCTCCGTCCTGCGGTGGAGAAAGTTCTTGAGAAACAGGTCCGAGAATCGTTTGACCGGACGGATGCATTTATATACCAGGTGCACACTGAGGCCGAGCGTGCGGGTAAAGTGACCAGGGAGGATCCTGAAAATGCTCCCAGCATTTATTCTCGATACGTGGACGCCTTCCGCAAAACACTCGCCGATAAGAGACAGAGGACCGAGGCTATCAAACATCGTGACACCAAGATGCAAGTGACGATGACAACACAGACATCCCTCCTCAAGGACATCAAATTGCCTGGTGGTATCACCAACAAAGCGACTCAATACAAGGAATTGGCCGCAAAGGGCGAGCGTTGGGAGTCCGCAGTTTTCGACATCGGCGATGCAGCCCCTTCCAGAGACCTCCCGAAACCGGCGAAAATCTCGCGCAAGCCACACAACACTGCGGTCAATACTCTCCGAGACCGAGGCGATCAAAGCGCCACCAATGGCTACGCCATGATGTCCGGCACTCAGAGAAATGTCGGTCTTGGAAGGGACGGCGACTTCACGAAACAGGTTGACCAGGCCTTTAGCCCCAATGGGTCTACAGATCTTGCTGCTGCTCCCACTCCAGTGAATACTCGCAAGGCTTAAGCTGATGCACCGACCACTTGCGACTCGTGATTCTCGTCAACCGACAGGGCAAATACATACATGGCCTTTGGAAAAAAAAAAAAAAAAAACATATACATTATACCCAGTGGATATTTTCTCTTTTTCATAAGTTCTGATGCGAATTCCAGTTTGCCCGTTTCCGTTCACTACTGCCTACTAAAGATGTACATGTATGTCCGGTTAAGGAAGCCATGTGGAAAAACAAGCATCAACGCTTTGATGTTCAGTCTTGGTGGTTTTTATGGAACTCAACTCCCGCGAAAAAGAAATTGTCTCAAATCTTCCATTTTGTTTTACTATGTATTATTTCGGGGGGGTTTCATAAAATTTGTATGAAGACATTTTTTGTGCCATATTAATTTAATGAGGGCTATCTATAAATTATAGGTAATCGAGTGAAATGAAAAATGGTCTTCTTTACTTGCCATTATATTGATGCAATTTTATTAATATTCGTTCGTGGCCCTAATCCGGGACTCAGGGGGGATGCGTCAAGAGAGTAGGTATATAGCATGTAATGTATGCGAGTCGGCAGTCAAAAAACACAAAAAGAACCCGTGAAAAGAACTCAACGTAAAGTACTTGTCCATGAAGTGACTTGGGGGTAACCAATCTTATTATCTCCTTTTCGAAAAAAAAAAAAAAAAAAGTCTTGGCAAATTCAACAAGACCATAATCAAATCTTGCAATTCTTATTTAGGTACCATCAATGTCTTTTTTTTTCATTTTCTAACCCTGCCTAACAACGTCCGCCATTGTTCATTCTTCAGGCATCACATACTTTGGTCTGCCGGTCATGACATGAGAGTTCTAGCCGGGGTCCGGATATGCCCTTACGATTTTCAGGGCGAAGAACGAGTGGTCCATCGGGATGTAGGGTCAGTTATATTAGACCAGAATCGATCTCCCTTCTGATGTCCTCAGGAGCTGTTGGCTGACCCCCCTCCCCGAGTTCCTTTAACAGTCCTCGTAGAAAAGGCGACGACGGAAGAGCCCGTTTGGGTGACGTGGGTCTCACTTGCCATCTGCTGTTCGCATTTCATTCAACAATGTGGCTAAGCCTCACTGCCTCTAGACATGTCTGCATTCTTGCCATTTCTGGGACCAATGCACAAGAGCGGATAACGGCGTCGAAACATCCTGATTCTTGGCTGAGCCGCAAGACTTGGGTTCCCCGTGAGCGTAAGTGGTCCAGCCCGGGGACCTTTTTTTTTGTTTCATTTGGTCACTTGAAGGTGAGGAAGATAAAAAACCATATCCAGTCAGGTTCAGAGGGATTCCAGATGTTTTAAGTTTGTGGGTCATGTTTCTTGGCATGTTGTTCCAAAATAAGACCATCTGGGATATATTAGGAAACTGATATGGCTAGGTTTCATTGACCGTGGTGGGGATTGTTACCGATGCAGCGATTGTAAAGAAGTTGGTACTGCACCAGCTTCAAGCTAAGCATTCTAGCTGTTTCCATAAGCTCCGGATATGAACCGGACCGTAAGAGTTCGACGAGCCTTTTCAGCTCACTGGAAGCCAAGCGCTCACACTTGCAAAGAACAGGAAGAAGGACGAGGCTAATACCCGGCATATCTACCTCCCTTTCGATGTGTATAATCTTTTGACCGAGTCGGAGGGCCATTGTCGTCCGGTTCCTGGGTGGGAGGCCCCGTTCCTTGATGAAAAACCCAATCCATCCGCCTCTTCGCGTATGCTTATCTGGGACTTGTTCAATCTTTCCTTTTCCTCGCCTCAGATCTGAAAATGCTTTCATATAGTCTTCCGCCAGAGGTCTTATACAGAGCAAACGCGGGAACAGCACCGACAGACTATCCCCAACTCCCGACTTGAAACTCGCTATTCTCGGATCTTCGCTGGTATCCTCCTGCACTCTCGCGGAGATAGGCCAAGACTTATCATAAGCCAAAAAGGCTTTCACCGATTCTAGCTCCTTCTGGGCTATATTAAGCAATTCGCGCGCAGTGGGCGAACGATCAGTCCTTGGCCTCGGCAGTTGATGTGCAGCCAGTCTAGCTGGCTGGGCGAAGGTAGATGGTTCATTCATAGTCACTTCCGCCATGAGATCTGATATACTTGAGTATGTAACTGAGCTGGTGGGGTAGGATTCAGCTGGAGGAAGCTTTTTCAATTGTTCAATTGTTCAAGATTCACACAGATCGTTGATCACAAGTACCGATAGCTCCAAGTGCGTTCAGGAAGCCATGATATCATATTAATAATAACATTGTTTTTGCAGAGTGAAAATGGATCTCAGTCCTAAGTTCCGACAACTTCAATGAATTGACTGTTTACCCATCGAAGATATGGATATCATAGTATCATAGTAGATACGGAATAGGCATCGATGTCACTATACTCCCCCGATGTGTCCCGTTCACCGCTTTCTTATTTAGGATCTGCTTCCAATCTTTCATGCTTTTAGCTCTTGATATGTAGATAATTGCAAGAGATTGTTGGGATCTTTTTGAACCTAGGAGTCACCGTGGCAATCTTATAATAGCTGCAAGGAGAACCCTAGGTCAACCAATGCAGACTGTTCTCTTCTCTTTCTTCTTCCATGTGCTTGATTAACTCGAGTCTTATAATCAAGGACTTGGAGATCGTGTACTACTATACATGTGGTACTATTATGGTTGATGTCCTTATACCAAGCTTCAACTTACATACCCTAATTAAAAGCTTCTCCACCTACATTACGTTTCTTTTCTCTCCCTTTCTTTCTTTTTTCTACTATTTACCTATCTAGTCTCCCTCTGTCTGGTATCACAATACCACCGGCGTCCCAAGCCTCCGGGTTCCATGGCTTCGACAGCGCGCTCTCGCAATGCATCATCATCCTCGAGCTCCTCCTCCTCAGGCAATACTATACGCTCATACCTTCTCGCATACAATTCCATCTGCTTCGCATTATGGACAACCTGTACGCTGCGGATGGTCCTCCTGATTCCATTGCTTGCTCCCTCGGGCCACAGCGCCGCCGTTTTTGCTCATCTCTTCTCCCCATTGTTGGTGGTAACTCAATCCTTAGCTATTCTCGAGGTTATACACTCGATTACAGGAATAGTGCGGGCTCCCGTTTTCACGACCCTCATACAGGTAGGTAGCCGAATTCTGCTTGTCTGGGGGGTGATGTACTTGTTCCGCGAGGGAGGAAGGTACGTCACTCCTGGCGAGGGAATCGTGGGTGGTGATTATGAAGGGCTTGTTGGAAAGGGTGTACAACCTGGACCTGGTGCCAAGGTCGGTGATCTCGCCTTCTTTGGCTGTTTAGCTGCGTGGGGAGTAACCGAGTGTGTGAGATACGGGTTCTTTGCCTTGCAGGTTTGGGGCATGGGTGTGCCCGCATGGTGGACATGGTTAAGGTGAGGGAGGATAAAACGCGGTTTGTTAAAACTTTGTTGCTAACCGCCAGCTAGATATAACACCTTCTACGTCCTCTATCCCATCGGAATCTCCAGTGAATGCATTTTGATCTGGAAAGCGCTCAAACCTGCCGCCAAACTGCATCCCCTATATCAATGGTTTTTAGTCGCGATACTTGTGATATACGTTCCAGGTACGATGTCCTACTGGCCAAAGAAATCGGCATTCTCAATGAGCCTGACCAACTAACCCGTATAGGCTCCTATATCCTGTACACACACATGATAGCGCAAAGGCAAAGGGTCATGAGAGGCAAGAAGAGGGCCAATTAATTCTATCCCATGCGAAGAGCGGCAGAAATTCGGATAAGCCAAACCTCTTTGTCTTGTATTAGTCGAAAATTGATCGGTTTTATATAGAATTAAGTTCGTATCGGGTTGGCCATCAGATCCCATAGTATCCACAGAATTAGATATTAATTAAGATAAAGCCCCTTCAACGTCTTGACGAGGTTCAAATGGAAAATCTGTAGTCATTATATCTTCCATGGCACTGGCTGTTACGTCAATAACTCATTTCACCTACATAGTTCATAACTCCCTCATGATATCTCGGATAGCCTTCTCAGCAAACGCCTTGCGCTCTCCTTCTGGTAAATCTGCACTCATATCTAAAACACCGTTGTCAGCCTTTTCAAGTCTGTTGTGAGAGCAAGCAAAATAATTCCCCATTCACTCTTTCCTTTATATCCGAAAAACACACCTTTGATTGCCCGAACTCTCATCATCAGAGTCTCCATTTCTTCCACCTGCAACTCCGCATTCTCCAGATCATTATTGTCGGCATCGGTATCGCAGTCATCAGCGTCTCCGCCACCCTTCTCAATGGCCATTCGCAGTCCGAGCATTTCTCTCTCAAGCTCGTTCACCTCCAGATTGAACCCGCCCTCTTCTTCGTCTGAGTCGAGAAGGTACTCAGCATCACCGGTGTCGGCCCATTCATGCGTTTCGAGGGCCTCCTTGATACGTCCCATGCCTTCGAATTCTGAAAATGTCATCGTTAGAGTGGTATACAACGGACAACACCATTGAAGTGACCATAGAAAAAAGAGAACGTAAGATGAGGAGGATGAAAAGGAATAAAGCGAACCTCCAAACTGATTCCTCTTTCCTTCCTCGGTGTCTGCGGTGGGATCCCAGGAAACCACTTCATATCCTATCACACCCATCGCGTATAGCTCATCTTCCCACCAGGAAGCACTAAAAACTTCGTCCTCGCCTCGTTGCTGCTTCCCTTTTGTCTCCATGAGCACTAACAGCCCTGGAACTTCGCCAATTCCGCCTCTCTCATCCTCTATCTGGGTCTTTACTTCACTGATCATCTTGAGAAAATCTTTCAGCGCACGCACCTCCGCTCGATCGGACAAGGCCTGAGAAGAGCTCGAACCCGCAGCCTCCTCACTCGAGATGGGTGCACCCGAAACAGCTGGGTTCTGAACGCAAACGACTACAGCGCCAATGGCTTCGCGAACGACCTGAGCCTCGGAGCTCAGAAACTCAGTCTTCCATTGTGCTGCGGTGGCGGAGGGCGGAGCGGATATCGATAATGGAGACGAAGATCCTCCGGTGGAGGATTGAATGGGTCTTTCACCGATGGGAAGAGAGATTTCATCAACCCAGATTGGAACATCCGCAGTGTAGTATTTGGTTTCTATACGGAACGGGGCATGGGTGGTATAGCCGGCAAAAGAAACGGTCGTCGTCGTCGTCGTCGTAATTTCTGCCTCTGCTTGAACCTCCTCCGCAGCGGGGAGCTCGTTATCAGCTGGAGTAGTCTGCGGGGGAGCACTGACTGGAAAGCCAGTGAGAGAGTGCAGAAGAGCGGGGACTGTCGCCTGTGCATGCGATGTAGGAGACAGAATTAGAAGACGACGTGGATTCGAAACATGTTTAGGGGCTTGCTGGGAGACAGATATAGAGCTCATGGTGAAGCTGTTGAGCTGTCAGTATTTGAAATGGTACCATCCGAATGAACTATGTATTTGCAATGCATCGGCATGTGCTTTCTTCTGATCTTCAATAAGTATAGCCAAATAGCCAAATGTCACCTCAGGTGTTAATAAGTAGTATCAATTGTATCTGGCGGGGTGGCAGGAATTAAACGCAAGATTAACGTCCACTACTTTACGGGAATGCTCCGGAGATATTTTCACCCTACATGCATACTTATCATTTCTCACATATGCATCTTCTCCTTTCTATATAGGTACTAGAAATTAGGTGCGACATAGATTCTTGCGGATTTAATTTCATCTTGATATATCCTTTACATGGAGGCAGAAAAGCTCAATAAGATGACGACTATTATACCCTGCTCCATGGAACATCTCAATAGCCACAAATAAGCTAGATCACAGAGTCTGCTACCATTCTTTCAATCGATCTCTCACCCTGATGATTTCAAAGATGGAGAAAAGGCTTTTCCATCTTGAAGGGTGAATGTGCTCTATCCCCTTTGCAAATTGCGGCTATCAGGCAGATGAAGCCAGTCACGAAACCATCCTACCGCACAGTCCAAGGTACGATTCTTCCAAGTCTTAAAAAGCTTTCGTACCTCGTGGTAGACTGGATCATCAGACCCGATATGCGCAATCACCACTTCATTGATGTCTTTGGTGGAAAGGAAAAGCCGTCGTGCATTTCTCTCTAACGCCGTGAACATCTCTTCGCTGGTAACCTTACGCCGACGGGAATCCGAAACGTCTGGGTGGTCAACGGGATTGAACATAGCTAGCAGACTCGGATTTTTGTCGTGGGTGTCAAATGGTCCACCGGCAACAGAGTGGGGAGGAGTGACGGACGTTGTTCACATTCCTTTCAAGTTCTATTTCCCCATGCCAAGATTCCGAGCCAGGTGACTTTCTCGACAGGGTTCCCACCTTCCAGTATCTTTTTCCTTTAGGAGGTAAGTAGACAACTCAGGTGGATGGTGAAAATTCGATATTCACCGTTGGGAATGGAGATCGCGCAAACAGCGCCGGATAAGTCGACTCGTGTGTTTCGTAGGGGGAGGCAGTCCTTCTCGTAGTTGGCGCCATCGAGGTCACCCTGCTGGCTACATATTAAGAGACACAACATGTAAGATAGAAATACTAATAAAAAATTTACTTTGTAGGATAATAAGATTGACTTACATAGGTATAGTATCCGCATTTTATATTATATTAATTATACGGGCTTCGTCCTCGACTAGGTGGGAATGGGTATGGTATCGAAGTCATCCGATAACTCTTCACCCTGGGTATTGACGTCCGACATTGGCTCACGGCTAACTTCGTTGACGAAGTCCCATAGTTACATGAACATTGGTGAAGTTGTTTGTAGAGGACATGATGGTATGGTCGTAGTAGAATCGCGCTCGTCTTGGCTAAAACACCTGTTATGATAGTTTGCAGGACGGCCGCCCTTGAACTTTTTAACTGAGGGCTAATGATTCCCGCACCCCCTACGCGCACCCCACTTTTCTTAGCCGCTCCCG